>JAQZBX010014836.1:0-26647 GCA_029593785.1 Cabassous unicinctus
TGGAGACATCCAGACACTATAGTCAGGGCAGATAGCTCAGGAGTTTGGTGCCTTGCCAGTGGGCCCTACTTTGGAATTTCTGCTCCCCAGAGTGACAGAGTTGGACTCAGTTGTGGTTTCCCTACACATGGTTCTTCTGTCCTTCTATTTGAACCTATAATTAGTAGTAGAGTTGGTAGATGTACGTCCAAGAGACTTAAATCTTTGGCCTGCCAATGTACCAGCTGGGCCCTGAATCTCAATGGAGTTGCAACACCTACTCTCCAGTTCATTGGTCTCACTCAGTACAACTAACACAGAGGTGATGATGGACAACTACCATACCAAGGAACCGAGAGTCTATAACTGCAAGCAAGACAGTATCATCCATCGGCCCCATGGGATCACAGCCCCCTCTCAATTAGAGGTGAAGTGGACATCATCACCCCAGCATCCTCAGGATTGGGAAATGAACTATGGACTAAAGTAGACTTACTAGTGTTCTATTATATAGGCTTATTGTGATTCTAGTAATGGAAGAAATTATATCACTGATGTGGAGGCAGTGGCCACTGGAGGTTCTGATGGCAGGGAGAGGGAAAAACAGGTGTAATACAGGGGCAGTTTTGGGACTTGGGAATTGTCCTGAATGACACTTCAATGACAGATACAGGCCATTATAAATCTTGCCATAACCTACAGAATTGGGTGGGAGAGAGTGTAAACTACAATGTAAACTTTAATCCACACTTAGTGACAATGCTCCAAAATGTGTTCATCGATTGCAATGAATGCACCTTACTAATGAAGGATGTTGTTAATGTGTGAAAATGTGGGAGGTGTGGGGAGTGGGGCATATGGGAATCCCCTATATTTTTTATGTGACATTTGTATAATCTAAGAATCTTAAAAAAAATTTTTTTAATTAAAAATAAATAAATAAAAGGGCTATCTTGAAGATAAATCTTGTTTCAAGCTTCAGAGGAACTAAATTGACTTCAATAATTAAACACTGGAATGATTACATATTGAATTCTGTAAATAAAAAATGTATTAACTTCTAATTTGCTATGAAGGGAGGGAGGGAGGGAGGGAGGGAGGGAGGGAGGAAGGAAGTTAGTTTTCTATACTAACTAATCACTGTTTTCTATAGTCTGGAGTGGACTTTCTTAAGAGTTTTAGAGGAGTGATTTGGGATCTCAAAAGGCCTCCTAATGTGATCTGTGTGTTCTGCTGTAATCTACTTACAAGAGGGTCATGTTTCAACATGTCTCACTATACAATTAAAAGCCAGCATTTCAAATCTATAATAATGCATCTGAGCAACAGCTTTTGGTATAATAGGTCTTTCAAAAGAATTAAAATAAAACTTTTCTTTTTAAAATTTTATTATTTTAATTTTTACTCATCTTGAATGTTTCCAGGACTTAAATGAGTGAACCATAATTTTACAAGGCATAGTATTTCTAGCACTAACTCAATATCTCAACTCATTCTGCTCTTCCCTTACCTTCTTTTCTTAGCCTTTACTTCCATTTAATTACATCATCATATGAATCTATACTAATAGTGGCTATTAGCTGGTAACTGAGATTGCATCAATTCTCCTCCTTTCCTAAAAACACCTAGATTGTTCTTTGGGGAACTGTATCTCCCCCACTGTATAGCACCCATATAGTTTGGGTAGACTAGACCCACCCTCTCCTCTGTGGGGAGACCCTGAGTGGTCCAAGACAATAAGGGTAATAGCATTTCTCTGACTACTACAATCAGGTCAAATGTGGTCTAATCAGACAGAAGCTCAGGACTTCTGACCCATTATTGTCGGAAGTAGCCCTCTCTCCTCATGGATGTGAACAAAGCATGTGGCTTCCATATCTGATGGCAGTACTCTTGCAACAATGAGGAAAGAGGAAAATCAGCATGAGGATGAACCCCACACAGGGAAGAAGACAGGGTCAGGAAAATCAAGGAGGTTACAGCCTGAACAAACCACAACTGAAAGCTATGCTAATCTAGGTTTTCCTATTAAGCAAGTCAATAAACATTTGTAGTGTGAACCAGTTGCAGTTGCTTTTCTATTACTAGCAAACAAAAGTATTCTGATGGAACCCCAAAGGAAAGCATAAAAATTTCAACTTGCCATTTCTCAAATATATGTATAATTGCCACTGTTTGTTCCAAAATTCAAATTGTGTTGTGATAAATGTTTATTCTTAAAATTTAGAAAAGGAGAAGCTGAAATCAAAGAACTTCTATGCCATTTAAATATAGTTGGCTAAAAAGTCAATTACACTGTGACAATCTTAAACTTTACCCAACCCCTGTGTTTCTGGAAAACACTGAAGTTTAAGAAGTCCTCCCTGGCCACCCACCCCCCATCCTCTGTGTTCCTGAAATCAGCTTACTACAAAGAACCACCCTTCCCATATGACTTATACAAGACTCACAGATGCTCCTTTGTTTACCTATGACAAGGCCAGCCACAGGCCTTCCACATTCCCAGTCTTTGTCTCACAAATGATTTGCTGAACTGCTTGCCCAACTGATCAATCAGAACAAAATGCTTGTTAACCAAACTTTGGTTAAGCTTCTCTCCTTCCTCTAGGCCCTGAACTTTTAAGAGCGCCTCCCAGAAAATAGGCTGCTTCAGCATAAAATATTCTCTCATCTACTATCAGATGGCAGCATCCTTTCATCCCACTTCCCTACACTAGGATCTTTCCTCTATAAAAGGAAAAAAATCACATTTTGCCTAACTCCTAAAATGCTTGCTGATCTTATGGTCAAGCAGTCTCCCTACTGCAATAGTTCCCCCATCTTCTCTTGCAAGAGTCCCTTTCCCCCTTACAATAATCCTTTGGAATAAAGTCTCTCATTAAAAGTTCAGATTTTTTATCTTTTTATTAAGATAAGCTTTAAACAGACACCTATTTATATGCTTAAAACCACTTCAAGTTAAATGTTAAATATAGGGAAGCAAAGCTTAAAAAAGTCTTTTAGTCCAAAATGAAACAATGTGGAAAGTAATTTAAACATCACCCGTTGTAAATTAAGATGTAAATACTAATAATTATGGGCTCTCTTTATAGTTTCTGGCAAAGAATGGTTTTTGTAGACAGATTAAAGAAAAGCAGTACATTTGTGGGGACTTTAAAAGCACTAAACTATAATAGGCAGCATACAACAAACTATATAAGAATCAGATGAAAATTAAATGGTAACCAAAACTATAAAACTCCTAGAAGACACAGAGAAACAACTTCAGGAACTTGTGTTAGGCAATAGTCTCTTAGATTTTATACCAAAAGCACAAGCAACAAAAGAAATAATAGATAACTGGAACTTGATCAAAATTAAAAACTTCATCATGAGAGTAAAGACATCCTACAGAATGGAAGAAAAAAATTTGAACACCAGGTATCTGATAAGGGCTTAATATGCAGAATATATAAAGAACTGCTATAACTCAACAAAAAGACAAACGACCCAATTTAAAAATGGGCAAAAGGCTTGAACAGACATATCTCCAAAGAAGAAAAACAAATGGCCACTAAGCACATGAAAAGGTGCCCAGCATCTTCAGCCATTAGGGAAATACAAATCAAAACCACAAAATATCATTTCACATCCACTAGAATGACTATTCTTTTTAAAAGTGGAAAATAACAAGTGTTAGAGAGGATGTGAAGAAATAGGAACCCTCGTACATTACTAGTGGCAATGTTAACATGGTGCAGCCACTGTGGAAATCAGTTTGGCAGTTCTTCAGAAAGTTAAGTATAGAATTACCATATGGCCTGTAATCCTAATTCTAAGGAGGCTGAAAGCAGGGACTCAAACATATTTGCACACTGATGTTCACAGCAGCAATATTATTCACAATTGTCAAAAGGTAGAAGCAATCCAAGTGTCCCTAAAGAATGGATAAGCAAAATATGGTATTAACAAACAACAGAATATTATTCAGTCATAAAAAGAAATGACGTTCTGATGCATGCTACAACATGCACAAAACGTGAAAATGTGTTAAGTGAAATAAGTCAGACAAAAAAGGGATAAATATTGTATGATCTAACTTATATGAAATAAGCAGAATAGGCAAATTCATAAAGTCAGAAACTAGAAAAGAGGTTACCAGGGAACAGGTGGGGGTGGAGAATGGGGAGTTAATGCTTAATTGGTATAGAGTTTCTATATGGGGTGATGGAAAGTTTTGGACTGGATGATGGTGATGAAGGCACAACTTTGTGAATGTAATTAACATCAATGAACTGTTTATTTGAAAGCAAAAAAATGGGAAATTTTCCGTAGTATATAAGTTAGCAGCAAAAAACATCCATAGAACTGTACAACATAAAGTCAACTCCAATATAAACTATGGGCTATAGTTAATAGTATAATTATAAAAATAATGTTCATCAATTGTAAAAAAGATACCACACTAATGCAAAATGTTAATATTAGAAAAAACTGTGTGTGTGTGTGAGATGGGGGTTATATAGGATCTATGCTTTCTGCATGATATTTTTGTATACCTACAACTACTCTAATTAAAAAAAAAAGAAATTAAATGGTAATATTGTTGGACATAGCCTTGAGTTGAGGCAAAACCTAGAGAAAGCATTAACAATACTTCAACTACAATGGAAAATTAAAATATTTTTAGCTGCTGATTTTTAATAAGGAACCTAAATGATGTACCAAACTACATTTTCAACATTTTCTATTTATTTATTCATGAATGAAGTCATTTTTCACCAGTTTTGTCTTTTTTATTAAAACTTTTTATTTCCAGATAATTATAGATTCACACAGTTTTGCCTTTTAAATTAAGGTACATTATGGCAAATATATTTTCCACAAGTAACCATACTGATTAAAAAGTAATACTGAAAAAAAAAAAAATACTGCTTTATCAAATTTTCAAAAGCTTAAAAGAAAGAGCCCAACCTATTTTTTTCCTTAGAAAAAGAACATATTTCATGCAGAGAATTTTGAAGACAGCTGGGTAAAAAGAAAGTAATGAAAATCACATGTAATCCTACTACTTTTTGGTTTGCTCCTCTTTAGGTTTTTTGTTGGGTTAGTTTTTTCCTGTGAGAGAGAGGGAGAGTAGAGGTAATAACCCCATTAAAAAATACAAACTTCCTTTACTGAAGAATAAAACTGTACATTTAGCATTTATTAATCAACAGTGTCAATGTTGATGAAACTCATAATTTGATAAAAATACCATCTACTCTATGAGAGCTGGGGTAGTAAGGACATTAACTTCTAATCTCACACCATGAGATCCAAACTGAAACTAGGCCCAGAAGAGAATGATATACAAAGCTATTGTGGATGATAAGCCTTTAAGAACACAGTAATTAGAGCAAGCAGAAGTAGAAGTAGTAGTATTAGGATGACACCTGAGAGGTGAACCAATCTTAATTTCTCAAGGGACCAAAATGTTTTCTTAGTGCAGACAGTGGAAGTGAAGTTTCCTTGGTACCAGTTTGGAAAGGTAACTTCTTTGGTCAAAGAACAGGTAGAAAGTTGGGTTTAACAAGGTTGAGCATATTGCTGAGCAAGTACTATGCAGGGAGTACAGGAAAAAGAGTTAAAGGCATTTGCAAGGAAATTTTTACAGAGTTGGAAAAAGAAATTTAAGTTGAGGAAAGAAATGAGCAACCAGGTTGAACTTGCAAAAAGGAATCTGAACAATTGTGGAGAAGAAAAGAATGAATCAGCTGCCAAGATTCAGTGAAGGGAGAAGGCATGGGGGAAAAAAAAAAGATGGGACCGTGGCAACACAGGGGAAGTTAGTGGGAGATAAAAAGTCTCATGAATAAGCTTTCAAGGTGCTGAGGTTTTTGAAGGAGGAAAAGGAATGGTTTGCAAGCAGCAGTGTAAAACAAAGCAGACACTCCTTGCCCAACAACGTTCTTGAAGAATGTTGAGGATGTGAGTGTGTGGGTATAAGAGAACCTCCAAAAAAAAAGAATTTAAAAAATTAATTAATTAATTAATTAATAAAAGAGAACCTCCACTTGAGAGGGCTTCAGGGGAAGCAATGTCTTCAGGAGCCAATCAAGTTTTAGCCACAGCAAGAAAGTAAAACATGAAGAGAAGGGGCTATGCCAGATAGAGGATAATCTGTGTGTTCACTGTGTCTTTATAGCTCCCTCGGCATTCTGGAAAATACAGAGTACTAAATACTTGTGGATATGAATTATCAGGTAATATTTATTTGGCATCAATGGGTTAGAAATGCTACTTGGTATTAAATTAAGCTTTAAGTTATTTTGCTCTCTCTCATTACAATCACCATTGCAGAAACACTGTGTTTTAAATTCAAAAAGAGGGGAGCAGATGTAGCTCAAGTGGCTGAGCACCTTTTTCCCATGTATGAGGTCCTGGGTTCGATCCCCGGTATCTACTAGAAACAAACAAATGAAAAAAAATCTTTTTTCAAAAAGAAAAGGATAAGATTTTATAGGGAAATGTTAATAGAAACATTAAATTCCACTTAGAAATTTAAGCTTTCCTTGAGGAACTTAACCCCATATTTTAGAGTCTGAAATGCTATAGTTGTGGTTCCTTCCTCTTACATTTATCTTATACTCCCCTGAGCTCCTATAGCACTGAAAAGGCTGTACCATGTGATTTCATGTGACATAACAAAATATCACCTTCTTTGCAGGGGCTTTACCCTGACACATTTTACTGTCTACTCTGACTATACAGTTATTTTCTTGGGGATAATATGTGGTCAGAGTAGGCATTTAACAGATTATATTTGACTGATTAGGTCTGGGAATTTTTATGTGAGTCATGTAATTCTAAGGCAGAGACAAAAAGTCTATAGTACAGTTATTTGCGACTCAACAAGATCTTTAGAAAAATAATGACCAGCAGTTTTTAAAAGTAGTTTGAAATTATTCTAAGTATTCTTAAAGAGAAATTCTTACACGGGAAACAAAGAACTTACTTGGTTTTAACCAAAAGAACATGCTTAAATAAACAAAAATAAGCCACGTAATTTACCTCGGTAGTAGGCCTTTGTTATTGCATCAAATTCCTCTTGACCTGCTGTATCCCATAACATTAGTCTGACATCTTCATCATTGACTCTGAAACAAGAGATGAATTTAGTTCACATGTGAAAGAAAATGTTTTTAGTAATATCGCTTCATGTATATTTTTATTTTTCAAATCTGAAGGTATTAAAAGTACTTTGTTGGTTTCACTCAGAAAAAGTCTGAGCACTTTCAAATGTTGATATCAACAGAGAAAGTAAATGGTGAAAGACATTCCCCCAAAGCTTTAACTTTACACATGATTTAGATTTTTACCTGTCATGTTTTTTTCTTCGACAAGTCACAGATAGTGGTGGTTCTAAGACTAGCAGTGTTGAAAAAGGGGAATTCCCTGAGGTCAGGGCTTGCTCTCCACTCGCTACACCATTCTAATGAGTTCTGGTGCCCTAGTGATAGAATAAGAAGAAGGGAAAGAAGCAGCTTACCTGCTTGTTTGCCCTTTCACTCAAGAATTTACCCTATTTTGTCATACACTTAAAATATTAATTTAACTTCCGATAATAAATACAAAAAAATAAACATCATCAAGATATAAAATGAGTCTTCTTAAACTATGCCCTAAGGAAGGAAGCAAACATGGAAATATTGAAAACAGAAGAAAGGAAAAGAGTACAGATTAGAAATTCAACAATCTTTAAAAACAATGAACACAATTATCTTTGATGTTAATGCCTGGGCCTTAAGTTACACTTATTTACAATTTCATATTTCTGTAAATACACTTTAGTTTGTCTCCTACAATTTAAAAGATCTTCAAAAGTTCTAAGGACAAATGATAAAAAAGGGTTACTTTGGTGAGTTTTTTAATCCAATTGGATTTTCTAAAGTAAATTTCCTTTTCATAGGAGTATTTAATTCTCCTTAAATCAAATTATTAATTCTCTAATCTCTATAGAATCTTGTCCAATTTAACAGAGAGAGTGTGAGAATAAGAGAGACAAGAGGGAGATTCCCATAATATAAGGATCCCAAAATATAAGAGATGATTTTTTTTTTCCTCAGAGACAGGTACCTTTCCTTCCAAATAGAATAGGAAACAAAATCTCATTAGTGTCAAGCATCAGTTTGTACTTAAGCAATGTCCAATGTTCCATCAACAAATATAAAACGGACATAAGATTGAAAAAAAGGGAGTAGAAGAAAAATGGGGGGGGGGAAGAGGAAGAGAGGAAAGGAAAAGTGATGAAAAGCAAGAGGAAAAAAAGAGAGAAAGGATTACACAGAGTAATTGAAAACTACCTTCCACCAACTTTATCATGAGCCATCCACAATAGCTGCCTAACCTTGAACTGTACTGTAAATAGTTACTATTATTCCAGTGAAAGTTTTGGACATAGGCGACAAAACAAAATTGAGGGGATAAAATGGCCAAGTACATACTGGATTTGTCGCTCCAAAAAATCAACTCCAATGGTTTTCTTGTAGTCTTTTGTAAAAATGCCTTTGCAATATCGCTGAATCATACTTGATTTTCCAACTGCTCCATTTCCTATAACCACCATCTTGATAGCCACTTCCATATCTTCCTCCAACATTTTTGGAGTTGAAAAGGAGTTTTGGTACCAACTCTAAGTCCAGATGATTAGATCTTCTCTCCCAAATCTGTGGTTTAAAATGAAATTATTTTTTCATGACATAAAAACTGCACAAAATAAAATAAGCTGTAATTGTTTTATCAAGAAATAATCATATTGCATTGTAAGAATATGTTCACATGACTGAGGTCACCTCCCTACCCTTTTCAATAATGTAAGTTCTTTGAAAGGAGGGACAACATCATCATTCACTTTTGAATCTTTACCATTAATTAGCTCAGTGTATGACATCCAAACATCAATAAATGCCTGGATCTACAGAGTTCTCCCTCTCATAGAGAGGAAGAGTATGGGCACTGGAGATGTGTGATTTAAAATTCTGTGCTTTTAGTCAAGTTAACCTTAACCTCTTTAAGCTTCAGTTTTGTGGAGATAATATCTACCTCACAAGATTGTTGATCAATGATACTTATAAAGCATTTAGCATAATGAAAGTTAAGCATTCAAAAAATGGTGGTAGTAAATTCCCCATAGTATACCACCAAATGGACAACAAATACAAAAACTGAGGAAAATGCTTTTCAACCTCACAGATAATATTAATAATCCTAGAAAAGCACCCCAAAGAAAGATTCTGGATAATAATGCACAACCATGCACTAGCACTGGACTCTTAGTTACAATGTTTTAGTGATCGTATTGCAATGAATCCTCTACAAATAATCTTGTACCACACATACTTTCTTTAGTTTCAGGTAAGTTATAGTTGTCATATAATCAAAGTAATAGAATGGGTACTGTTTGCATTTTAGAATGAAAAGAATAAAAAGCCAGTTTCTTCATATTTCTTCTTAAAACTACTAGTTCAGCTCCTGCCCACTTTGCTATTATATTATAGTCCAGCTACCTTAACTGAAAATTCATCTACACAACCACTACACAAAATGATTCTGAAATCTGAAGAACATTCCTTTCTTTGCCCCTAATGCAGTCACAGCACTTGTCCCTGATGTTTCACAAATTTGCCTGATTTTAAGAATCTTCTAGAGAAGCAAATGTGGCTCAAGCGACTTAGCTCCCGCCTACCACATGGGAGGTCCGTGGTTTGGTTCCTGGTGCCTCCTAAAGAAGACAGCAAGCTGGCGCGACGGGCGGGCGCAGCAAGCTGACACAACAAGAGACACAAAAAGAAAAACATAATAGAGACAACAAAGCAGGGAGCAGAGGTTCCCGGTGCCTCCTAAAAGAAGACGAGCAGGACAGCGAGCTGACGTGACGGACAGGTGCACCAAGCTGATGCAACAAGAGACACAAGAAGAAAAAAAAACATGAGAGACACAACAAAGCAGGGAATGGTGGTGGCTTAAGTGATTAGGCACTTCCATCCCTCATTGGAGGTCTTGGTTTCAGTTCCAGGTGCCTCCTAAAGAAACAATGAAGACAAATGGACACAGCAAGTGCAAACGAGGGGGTGGGGAGAAATAAATAAATAAATCTTAAAAAAAAAAAATCATCTAAGACTGAGCATAGTGGGGGCACTAGAGTGAGGCCAATTCTGCCCAGCATGGCATTCCTCTTTACTCTGGCGCTCCCTATCAAAGTGGCTGAGGTTTTCGCAGAGCAGAACTGAAGATTGAGGCTCTTTCCAGTAAATCCTCCTTCTCATCCTCTCTCCTTTCACAGACATCAAACCAGCACTGCAGTCTGAACAACAGAAATTACCCAACCTGGATAACAGAGAGAAAAATAGAATTGAAAAAAAAAAAAAAAACAGGACTGAGCCCAGGGACCTATGGAACTCAACAAAGTATCTAATATTTGTGTCATCAGAATCCCGGAAGGGGAGGAGAAAAAGGGTGGGGCTGAAAAAAAAAACATTTGAAGAAATAATGGTTGAAATTTCCCAAATTTGACACAGACACACACCCCACATATACCTATAGATTCAAGAAGCTGAGCAAACCTCAAGCAAGTTAAAACTAACAAAATCCAAGACACATCATTGTAAAACTTCTAAAAACTAAAAAGAAGGAAAAAATGTCGAAAGCAGCCAGAGGAAAAGAACACATACGTATAGGGAAAAGATAATTTGAATTACGGCAAATTTCTCATCAGAAACCATGGTAGCCATAAGGGTGGTATATAAATTTCAAGTGTTGAAAGGAAAAAACTGGCAACCCAGAATTACATATCCAATGAAAATATTCTTAAGGAACAAAGGGGATATCAAGATAATCTCAGATGAAGAAAACTAAGAGAATTCAGTATCAGCTGACCTAGGCTAAAAGAACAACTCAAGGAAGTTTTCTAAACAGAAAGGAAATAATTTTTTTTAAGAATATTGGAATATCAGAACAGGAAAAAACATGGTAAGAACAAAAACATGGGTACATACAATAGACTTTTCTTCCCCTCAAGTATTCTTAATTATGTCTGACAGTTGAAGCAAAAATTATTACACTGTCCAATGTCATTTTCAATGTATGTAGAGCAAATGAAATTCTAAAAAAACATCCAAATAAACCAAAGGCAAGCAAGAAAAAGGAAACAGAAATGACAAGCAAAGAGAACAAACAAAAAAATAAAATGGCAGATACAAGCATTAACATATCAATAATTCCATTAAGTTTAAATTTCTAACTATACCCAATTAAGAGACGGGACAGGCAGATTGGATTTAAAAAAATAAAATTAAATTTAAAAAAGACACAACTATATACTGTCTATAAGAAACTCACTTCAAAATAATGGTATATGCAAACTGAAAGTAAAATGGTGGGAAATGTAAAATGGTGGAAAACAATATACCAGGTAAATATTAATCAAAAAGGGTAAGTTTGTTGTGGTGGTTTGGAGCTGTATGTATCCCAGAAAAACATAATGCATTCCTGTGGATGTGAACTCATTATCAGCAGGACTTTTTGATGAGGTGACTTCAGTTAATTTGTGGTCCACCTCAATCAGGATGGGTCTTAATCCTATTACTAGGGTACTGTATAAGCAGAATGAAATTCAGACAGAAAGAGAAAAACATAGGAAACAAGAAACTGAATGTCAAAGGAACCCGGAAAAGAAGAGAAAGGCCAGGAGAGTCCTCCATGTTCACTGCCATGTGACAAAGAAGCAAGGACAAAGGTTCACAGACAGCCACCCTGAGAATGCGACTTTGGAAAGAAAGTATCGCCTTGATAATGCCCTGATTTGGACATTCTCTTAGCCTCAAAACCGTGAGCTAATAAATTTCCATTCTTTAAAACCATTATATGGTATTTACTTGAACAGCCCAAGAAACTAAAACAGATTTCTATACTGATATTAGATAAAGCAGACTTTAAAGCAAAGAAAAATACCAGAGACTGAAAGGTACCTTACATAATGATAGGAGAGTCAATCCATCAAGGAGACTTGGCAATCCTAAACAAATATGCATCAAAGAAATAAAGTTGTGAAATATGAAACAAAAGCTGATAGATGAAAGGAGAAATAGACAAATCCACAATGAGAGTTGGAGACTTCCGTACCTCTCTCTCAAAAATTCAGAGAACTATGCAGAAAGTCAGCAAGGATATGGAAGAACTCCATAAAACCATCAAACAATAGAATCTAATAAACATTTATAGAGCAGTCCTCACAACAGCAACAGAACACATTCTTTTCAAGCATCCGCTGAACATATACCAAAATAGACCATTTTCTGGGCAGAAAACAGAACTCAAGCAGATTTAAAAGACCTGAAATCATACAGTGTGTGGTCTCTGACTACAATGACTCAAACTAAAAATCAGTTAACAGAAAGATAACAGGAAAATCTTTAAACATTTGGGAACTAAAAACACACTTCTAAACAATCTGGGTCAAAGAATTCTCAAGAGAAATTTTTTAAAAAGCATTGAATTGAATGAAAATGAAAATACAACATGTCAAAATTTGTGAGACAGCTAAAGTAGTGCTGAGAGGGAATATTTATAGCACTAAATTCTTACCTTAGTAAAGAAGAAAAGTTTCAAATCAGTAATCTAAGCTCTCACCTCAAGAAACTAGAAAAAGAGCAAAATAAACTCAAAGCAAGCAAAAGCAAGGGAATAAGAGCAGAAATCACTGAAACCAGAAACAGGAAAAAAAAGAGAAAATTAAAACAAAGAACTGGTTCTTTGAAAAGATCAATAAAATTGGCAAACCTCTAACAAGACTGACAAAGCAAAAAAGAGAGAGGTCACAAATTATCAATATCAGGAAAGAAATGGGCAATCACTATAGACTCAAAGATAACACAACAAACAATTCTATACATGTAAGTTGACAATTTAGATGAAATGGGCCAATTCTTTGAAAAGCACAAACTACCACAACTCATCCAATGTGAAGTAGATAATTTGAATAACCCTATAACTATTAAGGAAATTGAATTTTCAATTTAAAAACAAAAAGGAACTCTGCAGACCCAGATGGTTTCACTGGAGAATTCTACCATTTAAAGAATTAACATTCATGCTATACAATCTCTTCCAGAAAATGGTAGTGGAGGAAACATTTCCCAACTTATTTATGAAGCCAGCATTACCTTGATACCAAAACCACACAAAGACAATACAAAAAAGAAAACTATAAACAAATACCCTCCATGAAGATAGATGCAAAAATCCTTAACAACAAATCACTAAATCAAATCCAACAATATATGAAAAGAATAGTATATCATGACCAATTAGGGTTTATCCTGGGACTGCAAGGCTGATTCAACACTCAAAAATCAATGTAATCCACCATATTAATAATCTGAAGAAGAAAAACATGAAGTGATTTGCATATCAACTAATATAGAGAAAGTATTTGACAAAGTTCAGCACCTATTTGTAATAAAACTCTCAGGAAGCTAGGAATAGAAGGGAACTTCTTCAACCTGATAAAAAAGCCTACCAAAAAAAAAACCCAAAAAATAAATAAAAACCTACAGCTATACTTAATGCTGAAGGACTGAATGCTTTCCCCCTTAGTTTGGTAATGTAAGGGTGTCCGCTCTCACTAATACTATTCAACATCAGACGCGAAGTTCTAGTCAGTGCAATAACGCCAGACAAAGAAATAAAAAGCCTACCCGTAGGGAAAATAAAATAAAACTGACTCTATTCACAGATAACATGATTGATTACGTAGAAAGTCCCCAAGGACTCTACCAAAAAAAAAACAAAAAACCTTCAACTAATGTATAAATATAGCAAGACAGCTAAAGGATACAAGGTTCACAACATACAAGGAAAAAAGGACACAACACTCAACTGTATTTCTATATACTAACAATGTACAATTTGAAACTAAAATTTCTTAAAATGACAGTTATACTAGCCCCAAAAAGTTTACAAACTTATAATAAAGCTAACAAAACATGTACTGGTTAAATCGAAAACTACAAAATACTGATGAAAGTAGTCAAAGAACTGTATAAATGGAAAGACCATGTTCATGGATCGGAAGACTCAACATAGTAAAAATATCAATTTTCCCTAAATTGATCTATGGATTTAATGCAATTCCAATCAAAATACCAGGGGAGTGGGTGTTAGCTCAGTGGCTGAATGCCTACTTCTTCCCATGTACAAAGTCCTGGGTTCAATTCGTGGTAGCTCAAAAAAAAAAAAAAAAAAAAAAAAAAAAACCAGTAGGATTTTGTAGTTAGAGACAAGTGATCCAAAATTTATATGGAAAGGCTGAGAACATGGCTAAAACAATTTTGAAAAACAATAAAAATTGAGGAAAACACTATTCAGTTTTAAGACTCTAAGCTACATTAATCAAGAAAATGTGATACTGGCAAAGAGAAAGATACATAAACAAAGGGCACAGATCATGGGGCCCAAAAACAGACCCACAAAAAATATGACAATTGCTATTTTGCTTTGTGGAGTTGGTGGAGCTCAGTGGTGAGCACAGGTCCCGAATTCTATCCCTGATATATTCTTAAAAAAAAAAAAAGAATTTGCTTTGTGAAAGACATTTTAAGGGAATTAAAAGACAAATTACACACTGGGAAAAATTTTTGCAACACACATATTTGATAAAGGACTTATATCCAGAATATATAGTTTTTATCAATTTTATTGATACAAATCAATAAAGCATATAATCTATCCAAAACATACAATCAATGGTATTCAGCATAATCACATAGTAGTACATTTATCACTTCCATCATTATTTAAGCATTTTCATTATCCCAAAAATAAAAAAAATTAAAAAAAAGCAAAAAAATTTCTACTCCTTAATAATCAACCCTCAATCTCTCTCTGCTCCCCCTATCATACATAGATACTATTCTGTTTCTGTCTTTCAAATTTATTTGTATTTATATTTTGAACAGATGGAGTCAAACAATATGTAGTATCTTTGTCTAGTTTCATTTAGTATATTTCCTTTTTTTTTTTTAACTCTTAATGGATGATTATTAATATATTACTGTACACTACTGCCCATATTTTGCTTTGGTTATATTACTGCTTGTTATTAACATTTTGTAACATCAACGTATATTTGTTCAGTTTGAAAGAAAAACAATATTATATATACAATATAGCCCATAGTCATATTTCACATGAGGTTTTGCTATGCTATACACTCTCATGTTACATTTTTTAGCTTTCCTTCTAGTAATATACATGACCTTAGACTTACCCTTTTAACAAGGGTCATATGCATATATTATTAGCAGTGCTAGTTACAAACACTTTGATGTGCTTTCATGATTTCTATGCATTTCCAAATATTTACAAATAACCTTTTAACCAATTCCGCACAGCTTAACCATCAGCATTCTCTAACCTCATTCTATTTTTGTGCTGTCCTATATTCTACTTATTAACTCCATGAGTTTACACAATATATATTTTTATAGTTCATAATAGCACAATCTTACAGTATTAGTCCTTTTGTGTCTGGCTTGTTTCACTCAACACAATGTTCTCCAAGTTCATCCTACTGTCATATTACTCATGACTTCATTTTTTCTTACAGCTGCATAATATTCCATCATATATATACACCACAATTTGTCCAGTCATCAATTGATGGACACCTGGGTTGTTTCCATCTTTTGGCAACTGTGAATAATGTCACTGTGAACATGTCTGTGTGCAGATGTCTGTTCATGTCACTGCTCTCAGTTCTTCTGGGTATATTCCTAGTAATGGTACTGCTGGGTAAAATGGCAAATCTATATTCAACTTCCTTAGGAATTGCCAAACAGTCCTCCACAGTGGTTATACCATTCTACATTCCCACCAACAGTGAATAAGTGTTCCTAACTCTCCACATCTCTCCAACACTTATAGTTGTCTGTCTTTTTAATAGTGGCCATTCTGATAGGTGAAATGATATCTCATTGTAACTCTGATTTCATTTCCCTAATCACTAGTGACGTTGAACATTTTTTCATGTGTTTTTTCACCATTTGTATTTCTTCTTTGGAAAATGTCTATTCAAGTCTTTGGTGCATTTTTTAACTGGGTCATTCATCTTTTTATTGCTGAGTTGTAGCAACTCTTTACTGATTATAGATACTAAACCCTTATCAGATATGTGATTTCCAAATACTTTCTCCCATTGACTCAGCTGCCTTCTCACCCTTTTGAAAAAGTCCTTTGAGGTGCAAAAGTGTTAATTTTGAGGAGGTCCCATTTATCTATTTTTTCTTTTGTTACTCATGCTTTGGGTGTATGGTCCAAGAAACTACCACCTACCACAAGATAAAGATGTTTCCCTATTTTCTTCTAGTAGTTTTATGGTCCTGGCTTTTATATTTAGGTCTTTGATCCACTTTGAGTTGGTTTTTCTATAGGGAGTGACATAGGGGTCCTATATCATTCTTTTGGCTATGGATATCCAGCTCTTCCAGCACCATTTGGTGAAGAACCTTTTTGTCCCAGTAGTGTGGCCTTAGTAGGTTTGTAAAAAATCAGATGGCCATAGAGGTGAGGGCTTATTTCTGGGCTCTCAATTCTACTCTACTGATCAATGTGTCTATCTTATTGCCAATACCATGCTGTTTTGACCACTGTAGCTTTGTAACATGTTTCAAAGTCAGGCATGAGAGTCCTCCCACATCGCTCTTCTTTCTTGGGGTGTTTTTCGTTATTTGGAGGCACTTTCCCTTCCAAGTAAGTTTGGTAATTGCCTTTACTATTTCTGTAAAATAAGTTGTTGGAATTTTGATAGGTATTGCATTGAATCTATAAATCAGTTTGGGTAGGACTGACATCTTCACAATATTTAGATTTCTAATCCATGAACACAGAATGTCTATCCATTTGTTTAGGTCTTCTTTGATTTCTTTTAGCAGTGTTTTGTAGTTTTCTGAATATAGGCCCTGTACATCTTTGGTTAAATTGATTCCTCGGTATTTGAGTCTCATTGTTGCTATTGTACATGGAATTTTTTTCCTAATCTCCTCCTTAGATTGTTCAGCACTAGTGTACAGAAATAGTACTGATTTTTGCATGTTGATCTTGTAGCTCAGCACTTTGCTGAACTTATTAGCTCAAGTAGCTTTGCTGTAAACATTTTGGAATTTTCTAAATATAGGATCATGTAATCTGCAAATAGTGAGAGTTTACTTCCTCTTTTCCTATTTGGATGCCTTCTTTTTTCTTAATTGCTCTAGCTAAAAGTTCTAGCACAATGTTGAATAACAGTGGTGACAGTGGGCATCCTTGTCTTGTTCCTGATCTCAGAGGGAAAACTTTCAACCTTTCTCCATTGAGTATGATGTTGGCTGTAGGTTTTCCATATATGCCTTTTATCAATTTTAGGAACTTCCCTTCTATTCTTATCTTTCAAAGTATATTTATCAAGAAAGGATGCTGGATTTTGTCGAATGCATTTTCAGTATCGATTAAGACAATCATGTGTTTTTTTCCTTCAATTTGTTAATGTGGTGTATTATGTTAATTGATTTTCTTATGTGGAACCTCCCTTGCATACCAGGAATCAATCCCACTTGGTAGTGATGTGTAATTCTTTTAATATGCTGTTGGATTCTATTTGCAAGTATTTTGTTGAGAATTTTTGCATCTATGTTCATTAGAGAGATTGGTTTGTAATTTTATTTTCCTGTGTATTTTTACCTGGCTTGGCTTTGTGTATCTTTATCTGGCTTTGGTAATAAGGGTGACATTGGCTTCATAAAATATCTTGGGTAATTTTCCCTCTTCTTCAATTTTTTGGAAGAGTTCACACAGAATTGGTGTTAATTCTTCTCGAAATGCTTAGAATTCACCTGTAAAGGCTTCTGGTCCTGGACTTTTCATTTTTGGGAAATTTTTGATGACTGATTCAATCTCTTTAAATATGATTGGTTTGTTGAGTTCTTGTATTACTTGTAGAATCAATGTAGGTTGCTTGTGCATTTCTAGGAGTGTCTCCATTTCATCTTGGTTGTCTAATTTGGTGGCATACAGTTTCTCATACTATCCTCTTATGATCCTTCTCGTTTCTGTGGGGCCAGTCATAACGCCCCCCTTTCATTTCTGATTTTATTTATTTGCGTCTTCTCTCTTTTTTCCTTTGTTAGTCTAGATAGGTGGTTGTCAATTTTATTGATCTTCTCAAAGAACCAGCTTTTGATTTTGTTGACTTTCTCTGTTATTTTTTTCAAGTTTCATTTATTTCTGCTCTAATCTTTATTATTTCTCTCCTTCTACTTGCTTTGGGAGTGGCTTGCTGTTTTTTCTAGTTCTTCCAGGTGTTCAATATGATCTTTTATTTTAGCTCTTTTCTCTTTTTAAATATAGGCATTTAGGGCTATACATTTCCCTCTCAGCTCTGCTTTTGCTATATCCCATAAGTTTTGATAAGTTTTGTTCTCATTTTCATTCATCTCCATATATTTAGTAACTTCACTTACAATTTCTTTGACACATTGATTGTTTAGGAGTATGTTGTTTAGCCTCCACACATTTGCAAATTGTCCCCTTTCCTATTATTGATTTCCAGCTTCACTCCATTATGATCTGAGTAGGTGCTTTGCATAATTTCAGTCTTTTTATATCTATTGAGACCTACTTTGTGACTCAACATGTGGTCTATCTTAGAGAAAGATCCATGAGCACTTGAGAAGAATGTATAACACACTGATATGGGATGCCATATTCTGTATGTATGTTAGGTCTAGCTCATTTATCATATTGTTGATTCTGTTTTCTTGTTGATCTTCTGTCTAGTTGTTCTATCTAACGTGTGAGTGGTGTGCTGAAATCTCCAACTATTATTGTAGAGATGTCTATTTCTCCCTTCAGTTTTGCCAGAATTTGCCTCATGTATTTTGGGGCACCCTGGTTAGATGCATAGATATTTATGACTGTTACTTCTTCCTGGTGGATTGTCCCTTTTATTAATATATAATGGCCTTCTGCATCTTTTATCACTTTTTTGCATTAAAGTCTGTTTTGCCCAATATTAGTATAGTTACCCCTGCTCTTTTTTGGTTACTGTTTGCATGGAACCTTTTATTTTCAGCCAATTTGTATCCCTGGATCTAAGGAGGGTCTCTTATAGACAGCATATGGATGGCTCATTTTTTTTTTAAATCTATTCTGTCAGTCTATATCTTTAAATTGGGGGGTTTAATCCATTCAGATTGATTTATATTTCTGTAATTGTATTATTTACTTCCACCATTTTATTCTTTGGTTTTCACATGTCAGATCTTATTTTCATGTGTCTTTTTACTCTTTTTGTTATCCTTTTCTGATAGTCTTCCCTTCTACACTCTGCTCTGAGCCTCTCTCTCCTTTCCTTTTCTTTCAGGCTGTAAGGCTCCCTTTAATGCTTCCTGCAAAGCTGGATTCTTTTTTATGAATTCTCTTAGTTTGTTTATTTGTGAATATTTTAAACTCACCTTCATATTTGAAGGACAGTTTTGCTTGATAAAGAATTCTAGGCTGGCAATTGTTTTCTTCTGTATCCTAATTATATCATAACACTGTCTTCTCACCTCCATGGTTTCTGATGAGAAATCTATGCTAAGTCTTACTGGGTGTCCCTTGTATGTGATGGTTTGTGTCTCCCTTGCTGCTCTCAGAATTTTCTCTTTGTCTTTGGCATTTGACATTCTGAGTATTATTTGTCTTGGAGTAGATCTATTCGAATTTATTCTGATTGTGGTACGTTGTGTTTCTTAGACATGAAGATTCATTTCTTTCATGATAGTTGGGAAATTTTCACCATTATTTCCTCAAATACTCTTCTTCTGGAACTTCCACAACATGTATATTGTTGCACTTTGTGTTCTCATTCAACTCCCTGAGCCCCTGCTCAATTTTTTCCATTCTTTTCTCTCTCTATTCTCTCTCTTCTTCTCTCTTCAATTTCAGCTTTCCTGTCTTCTGTATCATTTATTCTTTCTTCTATCATTTCAAGTCTGCTGTTTTATGTCTCTAATGTGTTTTTTTATCTCACCTATCATGTCTTTCATTCCCATGAGCTCTGTTGTTTTTCTGTTCAGGTTTTCAAATTCTTCTTATTGCCCACTCAATGTCTTCTTGATGTCCTTTATCTCTTTAGCCATATTGTCTTTCAACTTATTGATTTGATTTAGGAGATTTGTATGAACGTCATTGATTAGTTGTCTCAAATCACATGTCCCATCTGGGGCTTTGATATATTCCTTTGCTTGGGCCATATTTTCCATTTTAATATGGCTTGTAATTTTTTGCTGATGTCTAGGCATCTGATTATGACGGTGAGTTTACTTTGATGCTAAATTCCTCTCTTCTGTGTAGGGATTTTGTGGCAGTAGGCTGTGTGTTACTGCTGTTCTTTGATTCTTGGTTCAACCTGTTCTATCTCTTTAGGATTACCTCTGCTGAGTTGCTCAAATCTGGGCCATGGACTCATAATAGGTTGCAGACCTGCTTCCAAGGTCTTGGGGAGGCAGGCTGTAAAGGGCCAAAAAAAAGCCTCTTATTTACCTTTAACTTTCTTGCATGCAATTCATTGTTCTGGCAGCAAATAGTACTCTTTGGCAGCCCCCTCAGTTTAAACCCTGGTCAGAAAGTGTTTTCTGCAACACCGACAGCAACAATGTTAGAGGATCCTGCCTCAAGGGTACTTAGAGCCTCACAAATCAAACTTTCTAGAGGCTGTTCTCCAACCTTTGCCAGTAGTCCCCTCCCTTTCACCATGCAGGATATAATTCCACTCCGCTCTGCGTCCTCAACAACCAGTCCCGGTCAGTAGGGAGGGTGATGTGAGAGTTGATTCTGTTTAGTCCCTGCCAGCTACCAGGGCAAACAGTCGCACAGCCCCACCTAGCCTGGAAGGTCTAGTGGGACACAGCAGACCAACTGTTGGCCAAGAGCTAAATCAGCCTTAGGCTGCGTCCCCCTCTTTCCCCTTTCTTGGGGAGGTGGACCCCTGCGGCCCTTCTGTCTGTAGCCTCCAGCCAGACACTGGAGAATTTGAAACCATCTGCTCTGAGGGTGGGGGGATGGGTGCCAGCAGCTTTTACTCACAAGAGTTTTCCCGTTGAGATTCTTTTCCTTTGCCCCTCTGTCTTCTGGATGGTGTCCAGTCTTCCCCTGGTCCCCTAAACCCTAAAACATTTTTTTCAGGCCATTTCTGCCTGTCCTCTAGCTATTTTTCAGGGAGAGAAGTAAGTCTTGTATCTCTTAATCCTCCATCTTCCCAGAAGTACAGAAAATATATTTTTAAAACCTCAAAATTCACCACAAGAAAACAAACACAATTAAAAAGTGGGCAAAAGCCTTGAAAAGATACCTAATCAAAAAGAATATACACATGGCAAATAAGCACTTGAAAAGATGTTCAACATCATTAGCCACAGTTAAAGGCCCATTAAAATAACAATGAAATATCACTACATACCTATCAGAATAGCTAAATGAAAAAATACTGACAATACCAAGTGCTGATGAGACTGCAGAGCAACTGAAACTCTCCCATAACTGCAGGCGGGAATTACAACCACTTTCGACAACAGTTTGGCAGTTTTTTATTAAGTTAGACACACCATATGACCCCTCAACCCCACTGCTAGAAATACCCTATTGAAATAAAAACTTAGGTTCACACATAAATATGTACATGAATATTTACAGTAGCTCTACTCATAATTGAAAACAACCCAAATGTCCTTCAATGGATGAATGTTTAGGGAGACTGTGGCACAAGCATCCAATGGAATACTACCCAGTAACACAAAGACAAAGCATTGTTAAATGCAACAACTTGGAGGAATCTCAAAGGCATTATCTTGGGTAAAAAAAAAACAATCTCAAAAGGCTGCACACTGTATAGTTCCATTTATATGACATTCTCAAAAAAATGAGTTAATTGTCAGGTGCTAGGGGTGAGAGAGCATATAACTATAAAGGAATAGCATGAGGGAATTTTTTAAATGGCAGAAGTGTTCTCTATTATAATTGTAGTAGTGTATTATAGTATGGATTATAAGCATAATTCTGGGTAAAGTACCTAAAATCTCTGACAGTAGTACTTTATACACTCTTTTCTCCAAATTTAAACTTCAAATTTTTGGCAGCCAATGTAGTCTTATAAATTAGAAGATGAGTTAACTCACCATATAAAGGGGTGTTTCTTCATAATTGCCTGTATTTAAGTACAAATATGATTATAATGATAAAACTACTGGAAAACTTCTTAGGTTCAATGAGGTCACCTAGATGATGTTAGGAGTTATATAAAATCTAAAGAAGTTAACATCCCTTTTCAGACCAGACTGCCCTTTCACTAGCTACTGATAGCAAAGTTATTATTCTTTCACACAGCTTCACAGTCTTATTATTGGGAGCTGCGGCTGGTTCTTCTCATCTTTGAGTAAAGTAATTCTGTGGCAGCCAATGTCAATGAAATAGCGCAGTCTCGCTCATTCATATCCTAGCAGTCTCCGAGCTAGAAACTGGGGAAGGGTGGGGTCGCGGGTAAGGATGGGGCCCCACCGCAGCAAGGAGTGGGATCTAAAAGCCAGAGTAGAGCTTGGGACCCACTTTTCCATGAAACCTAACCAGAGCACTTAACGCCCCTTGCTTGTGTCTTGCCCGGCCAGACAGTCCCTTCCCCATTTGGGGCTGGGGGAACGCAAGCAGTCGAGCGCTCGGCCATGCTTGGGACACAGTGCCTCGGCCCCACCCCCGCCCACGGGGCAATTCCAGGGAGGGATACACAGGGAGACCCGATAGCGGGGAGCTGGGAAGGGGCGTTGGGCCAGGCACTGCCGCCTTCCACGTCCAGCTGGCACTTGGGCACCGCACTCAAGAGGCGGGGAAGCGGTCGTTCGGCAGCCCGAATCCGGGGATGGGAGCCGGGCCCGGAAGCCCCTGACCCCGACTCCTGAATGAGGCACATCCCGGGACTCCGGCGAGAAAGGGTCCTTCCCCAGCGGAGCCGGATGTTCCCTCAGCCCCTGGAAGAGAGCGAGTGAGTGCAGCGCCGCTGTCCCGGAGCGCTAGCCGCTACTCACCGTGCCCCGCCTGCCGCAGACCAGCCGCCCGGAGCGCCCGGCTCCTCCTGGTCGCGGCGCAACCACTGCCACTACCGCCGTCGCCGCCTCCTCTTCCCAGCTCGCCAGCTCCCCCGGCGGGGCCGCCGGGCTAGCTCGCGCCCTCTCTCGCTCTTTTAAGTATGATCAGGGTTTTTTTTAACAAACTTTATTGGTAGCCAGGAATAAGAACAGGCAACTCAGCAGCTACCACGGCAAGGGTGGCAGGGCGCGGGAGACTCGACTCCCTGCACCGATGGACGCGCTGCGCTGCAGCGCATGCGCGGAATCCAGACTTCTTCGGCGCATGCTCCATGCTAGCCGGGTGCCCCGCCCCACCCTTATTTTGGCTCTTGGTGAGGGAGGCAACCCCGGGTTCCAGGCACCTACCATAGAACCCGGTTTAAGCAGCGGAGAGACCAGAGTCGAGCGGGAGCTCCTACATGGTGGACCCCAGAAAAGAGAAACTGACCGAAGAAGGCCTGTGTAAGTTTTGTCTACACAGTGATCAGACTTCCAGAAACCTCAAAGGAGTTGCCCCGCCTGGCACACGCACCTTTTTTCCCTTGTCGGAAAGACATCAAAGTGGTGGAGTGAGCTAAAGTGTGGAGCAAAGTCGAAAATATACACACATCTCGAAAGCTGTGGCTGAACAAAGTATAAGTCCGAGATTGTTAATAATTCAGAGAACTAAACCAAGAATTGAAAGACCCAACCAGAAGCAATTTAAACTTTTTTCTTCAGTTATTTGTATATTTCCATTGAAATAGAAATAAAGATGGAAAATATCAGATGTTGACGGAGGTTGTAGAGTAACCGAATTCTCCTACCCTGCTGCTGGAATGTAAGTTGGTACAACTCTTTTGGAAAGCAATTTGGCATTATCTATGGAAGCTGCATACCCTATGACCTGGCACTTCCACTCCTAGATATACAAGCACAAGAAATGCATACTTAATGTTCACCAACAGGCAGGTATCAGAATGCTCATAACTACATTTATGCAGTTGTAATAGTCCCCCATGGAAACAACCCAAAAGATCATCAACAATAGAATAAATGAATAAACTCCCACAGTGTTCATGTAATCAAATCCTACACAGCAATGAGAACGATCAACAACCGCAGTAAAACAAGCCTGATCCAAAAGTACATGCTGAGTGAGTCCATTTTTATAAAGTACAGAACAGGGAAATGAATCTGCTAAAAATTAGGATAACTGTTTACCTTGGGAGAGGAGATAGTATTGGAAGGGGTTAGTGACTGGAAGGTAGAGGGCCTTCCAGCGTCCAAGTTTGCTGATCAGGGTGCTAGTTACAGGTGTGTCCATTTGTGAAAATTCACCGAATTGTACGCCTATGCACATTTTCTGTATGTGAATTATACTTTACAAGCAGAAAATTTTTATTAAAGTTCCTTAATGTAGATATTAACTAGAAATTATTTTACCTATAAAATAGCTATGTCATTTTGGAAATGTAAATACAATGATTATTTGCAAGAAATTTAATATCAAGTAGCCAACGGATTTATCTCTAAAATTAGTTGATAATGTGTTCTCTGAAATTTGGGTAATGTACTGATCTCCTTTAGTAAAAGAAAATGCTAGAGGAAATTAGTCTGAAGATTCAAATTTAAGAAATCCTTCCTGAAGTACCCTCTCCCCCTAAAAATCATTCCTTTCTTTTCCCTTCATCCCCACCCTTACCATTTCCATGGAGTTGTTGGATACTCTCAATGCAAATAAATTCCACCTTTTATTTGACTCAAGGCTGTAGTACTCTTTCCAGTGAGATAATGAAAACCTACATGGAAAACTGACCTTTTTAAATCCTGTAGTTGTGCTGTGGTGAAAACGGCAATAGAATTAATATTAAGGATTTTGAAATAAATTTTACCTGCTGTGACTAGACATGAGTTGCACACAATTTTTTTCAGGGCAAACATTCTAAAAAGTTACTTTCTCAGTCATTTATACAGATAATATAAAAATAATTAAATAAATAGCTACAAACTCATGAATTAAATGAAAGAAAAAAAACCGATATGATGGAAGTATGTAAAAGGGGACTGTAATTTAAATTGGAAAGACAGAGATGACCTTTCTGACAACATGATATTTAAGCTGTGCGCTGAAGGATAAATGAATTAGCCAGGTAAAGAATAGGAAGAAAAATATTTCAAGAAAAGGGATCATCAGGTACTATGGTGTGAGGCAGGAAATAACTTGGTGAATTTAAGGAGTTGAAAGGAAGCTAGTGTTTAGGAGTGAGGTAGAAAGTGGAATAAAATAAAGAAGTGAGAGAAGATCATGAAGACCTTGTGGATCACGTTAAGTAATTTGAATTATATCTCAAGCATATCGGGAAGCTATTGAAGAACTTTTTATGGGGGTGGAAATAAGGAGATCCACTTGACAGTGTAAAAAGTTTGCTCTGACTGCTGTCTAGAGAAAGAATAGACTAGAGAACACCAGGAGACCAATGGGAAGCTGGTCCAGGTGAGAGATGATGGAGGCTTGGACTGAGATGGTGTATTAGTCAGGGTTCTCTAGGGAAACAGAACCAAGAGGAGATATCTGTAAATTTTATGAGATTTTATAAAATTGTCTCACGCAACCGTGGGGGTGCACAAATCCAAAGTCTGTAGGGCAGGCTGCAAGCCAGGAACTCTGATGAAGGTTTTCGATGAATTCCCCCTGAGAAGCTGGCTGTCTGAAGTAGAAATGGAAATTCTCTCCTATGACTGCTGAAATCAACCCTTCTCCTTTTAAGGCCTTCAACTGATTGGATAAGACGTTTCTCATTGCTGAAGGCACTCTCCTCAGTTGATTGTGGATGTACTCAGCCAAGATACAATCAACTTAATAATGACTTAAGTCCATGAAATGTCCCCACAATAACAATTAGGCCAGTGCTTGCTTGACCAAACAACTGGGCACAATTACCTGGCCAAGTTGACACATTAGACTAACCATCACAGATGGTAATAGACGTGATACAGAAAAATGGACAGATTTGTTCTCTACTTTGGAGGTAGAATCTGTAGAATTTGGTGTGGCTTGGAGAATAGTCCATTCATTCTAGATTCCTTTTTGGTTTGTCCCAGATTGTTCTTGTGTCACACGGGCTACTCTGTACTGGTATATATGTTTCTGGATTAAGGGCCCTTACCAATAAAGGAATTATTAGAAAATATTTTTTTTTCCCTTCACTGCCCAAGTCTTTCTCATATATACATTTGCTTTTGTCAAAATAGTCTCAGTAAAAAAAAATAAAAAATAAAAAAGTCTCAGTGTGGTGAGAGACCTCCTCTTTGATTGAAAGGGCTAGACTGTTTTGGCAACTCTCTGACTTTTGAGGACATCACTGATGGTACATGGATTAGTTTCCCAGGGCTGCCATAGCAAATTGCCACAAACTGGGTGGCTTAAAAAAACAGAAATCTATTCTTTCATAGTGTTACCGGATTTTGTCTAGGTTCTTGACTATGCTGCAGAAATGAATTTTAAGAGCACGTCACGTTGATTAGGCCAGTAATTT
>JAQZBX010014836.1:26747-38299 GCA_029593785.1 Cabassous unicinctus
TTTTTTTTGGTACCAGAGCTGGGGACTGAACCCGGGACCTCATGTGTGGGAAATCAGAGCTCAACCATGGAGCCAAATTGGCTCCCTTGCACTTACTTTTCAAACCATTAATTATTCTGCCCCTTTGCTAATGACATGGGAGGAGTCCCATCGTTTGTTGTTTTAACTGATTACCTCACCCATCAATCCCGTGGGAGGGCTCAATGATAATGTCCCTGGAGAATATCCAGGGCTTCTCCTGGCTTCCGGAGGAAATCTCATTCTGGATGGCAGAAATCTCGCAAGGGTTTTCTAGCAGCTATTTTGGTATCAGTGTCTACGTGGGCTTTTTGCCAGGTTCCAGATCTGCCTATTGATTCCCTATTTTACTAGTCTGCTTCAATAGTAATGAAGCCTGGAAGTCCAAAATCAATGTGTTGTCAGTGTTAGGCTCCTTCCAAAAATTCTAGAGAAGGATCCTTCTTTGTCTCTTCTAGTTTCTGGTAGCCACAGGAGTTCCTTGGCTTGTGGGAGCATCAATCCAATCTCTGCCTTGTCTTCACATAGCTGTCTTCGCTCTGTGTCTGTGTGTCTGTGTCCTTTTCTTTTAAGGATACCAGTCATATTGGATTAGGGTCTGCCCTACATTGACTGAGATGATATATGATGCATCATGGGGACACAGGCACAACAGAAACTTTCAGCAAATGACTACTTTATTACTTACGCAGAAAGATCAGGGGAAGAGATCCCATCATGGCTGGTCCCCCAGGGAAGCCAACTGTTTGGGTCAGGGTCAGTGTAATGGTGGCTTCCATTAAAGATGAAAGACACCTGTACTGCCGGAGAGCTGAGTATTTCTACTACCCCAGGGAGAGGGGTCCTTGTTACTGAGAAACACACAAACACCCCCAAGCAGCCAGGGCTGCTTGTTCACAGTTTTGAGTTCAAGCACAGTCAGGCCATTCCATTAAACCTAAAGTCTTACCACGGGCTGTGGAATGAAAACAACTGCACAAAATAGAAAAAGGGTGGGGGCCTTGAGGGTTGGCTATTAGGCATGTCCATCACTTCCTAGCACCCTGTTACTAAATAAGGTCACATTCTGAGCTTCTAGGTGGACTTGAAATTTTAAGGGACACCATTCAACCCAGTACAAGAGTCCATCTGTGTGATGATCCTCCTTGTACATCCATTGGAACATTTGCTTAGGCATCTTCCCCAGTGATCTGATAACGCATTTCCAAGAGGTTATTTGCCAACAGCATATTGACATCCATTCCTTAATTTAAATTCTCCTCAGTGCTCTCACAAAATAAATAGGGAAATATATGATTAACCCTATTTATAGATGCAAATGAAGTAGATGAAAGTCATGTGTTCTACAGGTAGATTAGGTACAAGAATCCAATTCTCACGATAGCCAATTAGTAATCCAAACTCATCCAGTTGTCCATGAACCTGAATTTGCAATTATTAGTCACATATGATGGTAGAAAATGTTCTACTTATGCTAATAATCAAATATGCTGCCCAAAACAGATTTTTTTTTCCTCTCCATTATTATCCTTTTGACATTAATCAGTGATTGAGATTTCATGCCCGAGGCTATTTTTAAAATTGAGTTACCATCAACTTGTGGGACATAAAGAATGGATGGGGGAGAGGGGATTGGAATGAATACGGAATTGATTCACACATGATAATGATGTTCAGACAGTTTGTAACAGGGGAAGAGTCCCAGAGAGACCTTAGACAAGTTACTTAATCTATCTGTGCCTCAGTTTCCTCATTTGTAAAGTGGAGATCATAGTAGTCCTTACTTCTTAGAGCGGTTGGAGGGATTTAATGAGTTAACATGTAAAAGCACTTAGAACAGTATAAGTGCTCAATGAAAGTTAATTATTTAGTTAGTTGTAGAATTTGAAAGGCCTAACTATATGACAATGGAATGCACAGATATATCTCCAAATTCACATCTCTCCAGGTGGTGAACCTGCCTACGCAAGGGGGATAAACTGAAAGATCTGGAGGTGCTACTTAATGGAGCAGGCATTTGATTTGTAGCAGATGAACTCCACTATTGCAACTGAGAAAAAATAATCTAAATTATACTTTCCTATCTCTAAACAATGAGGTCTGGAATGATTTATAAAGTGTTTCATGAAGGCACTGGTGTTCCTATGCCCCACCCTCTCCCTAAACTAAGATACTGAGCATCCAAAAAACAGTTATCAGAAAGCAGCAATTGAATAGAGATGAAGAGGCATTCCTATTGACAATAATTAAGCATATGTTTCTGAAATTTGAGAATAAAATTAGTTCTTAACTTGGAATTAACTTTGTAATTGTTTTAGTAACATAAATAACTATCTTTTGCTTCAATTATTTGTAATATAACTCAGATGACACCTTTCTGGGCATCTTTGCATTTAAGATTTAAGCAAATTTGACCTAGTGTCCCTCACACATGGCGGGATCTCAGCACGGTTCCCACACTACTAGTGAAATACTTTCTATTCTTCTTTTCTTTCCATATAAGATCTGAATATTCTGCATCTCATTTATTCAAAGAGTTTCTGAACAACAGGTTAGCTACTTGGATAAATTATTTTGTGTTACAGTATTAGTGAATGGCTCTGGCATAATGTATTATTTCTCCCAGTATATTTTAATGGGTGCTCTCAGTGAAATAATCTAAATCAGGGACCCAAATTTTGACCAGCAAAGTTTTTTTTTTTTAATTTTTGTTAATAACTTATTTTGTAGAGAAGTTGTGGATTTATAAAAATATCATGCATAAAATATATAAAATACAGAGTTCCTGAATACCACCCTATTATTAACTTCTTGCATTAGTGTGGTACATTTGTTATAATTCATGAAAGAACATTTTTATAATTGTACTAATAACTATAATCCATCATTTGCAATAAGGTTCACTGTGTTGTACAGTCCTATGTTTTTTTTCTTTTAAATAATATTCTAGGAACAGATATAAGACCTAGAATTTCTCCCTTTTAATTACATTCATATATATAATTCAGTGCTGTTAATTACACCAGCACAGTTTTTAAACTCTAAATACATCCTGCACTTTCATTTCATGCCCCACACTCCCTACTCCAGCCCCACATTTAATACTGTCATACCCAGGTATGTCACACATTGATGCTACTTGTCTAATCTTGGGAGAAGTTTGAGTCTTCTACTCCTGATCTAAGAATGTGGTTAATGGTGGACCTTCAAGTATTAGCATGGGAAGTGCAAGGACTATTTTAGCCTTTGTCATTGTTAGGCAGTGGGCAGTGATTGGAGGGATTAGGCAAGGAAGCCAGGGATAGGAGTTCTTTCAATCAAAGGGCAAGAATAAGAACATAGGACCAAGGTTCTCAAAGGAACAGGAACTCATCAACTTGGCACTGAAGTTAGATTTGACACAAGACCTATGGGAGAGAGAGAAAGCACTCTTATTCATTATTCCAAACTGATTTTGAGACCTGAGAGTCTGTCCATATGAGAACAAGCCAGGTGATCAGAAGACTTCAGTGCAAACCTGGAGAGAATATGGAACAGTTGGCAGTAGATACCAGTCATACAGAAAATGTGGTTCAGGTAATTGTCATTGGCATGACAAAAGTGCAGGAACCCCACTACTGTCTCTGGAGAACCAAAGCAACAAGGCTGATGAGATATCTAATAGAATATAAATTCCATAAAGACAGGGCATTCATTGTTGAACTTCCAGCACCTATTAGTTACACACAGAATGTGTAACTAAATATTTATTGTAGGAGAGTTACATGTTATAGATACCTAACAAACTAGATTACACAAAAATGTTTTTGTTTGTTTGTTTGTTTGTTTGTTTTACTTATATACACTGGAACCAGAGTATTGAGGCAGGGAGGTTTGCTCAACACTTGCCTAATAATAAGAAAAAAAAAAAAAAAGTTCACTACATTCCATGCTTTGGCTACCCAGCTTCCATGCTCACCTTCTTCTTTCTATCTATAACATGTTTTAAATGTTCTCATCTAATAGAGTGTAGCTATCTCAGGAACTGAAAGCATACTCCCAAGGGGAGATATTGCTAAGTCCAGAATCTGGGATATACATTCTCCTTGGTTGAGTCTGGATGTATCTCCTCAAAGCCCAATAATAAATTTAACTTATCTCAATACACCCAATATGCAATGGTAGAAAGAAAACAGATATTGCAATAAGATCTCTTCTGAAAACCTGGGGAAGGGAGACACACAGTAGTCAATGAGATCCAGGGCGGATAATTTAGATACAGAGTAGAAAATTTCTATTTAATAGAAACCCATAATGAATTCATTTTATTATAACCATCCTAATTTATTACCACAGATTGGATTTTCTTATATTTAACTTTTTTTTAGCATGATAATCAACACTAAGTATATGCTTCATTACTTTACAACTGGTCATTACTTTATATCTGTTTCTCGCATCCCACCAATAGTAGTAGAAAGGAAGCTGTTACCTGAAATAAAGTGTACAGAGTCCCGTTAAGATATTTTTTTAAACAAGGGTTCTTAGTCCTGTTTTAGATATTTTTAAAATGAGGGTTCTTAGCTACAAGCAGCAGATACCTAGTGTGGCTGAGAAAAATAATTTATTTAAAAGAATATTAGGTGGTCCTTAGAATGTCTGGGAGGGTGAGAAAACGAGGCTTGGAGGCTACAAATCTAGGAACAAAATCCCAAATCATGCTATGAAATTGGTTTGGTGAAGGCACCACCACCTGCTTCCGAGCAGAAAGGAATATCCCACTGCTGATCATACCAGGACCCAGAACCAGAGACTACTTCTAGCACTGCACCACTACTCACCTTAGAGTCCTCACTAACTCTGGCAAAATGTGGCTTGGTGTGACATATTGCAGAATATAGTCAAATATGTTTGCCCGATGACACAAAATATTCAATTAATAATGTTGCTTTTTTCTAGCCAGGAGGGTGATAGCAGGAGGAAAATGGCACACTACTTAAATTGTTTTTTTCTCATTTAATTAGAAAAGGTGAAGAAGCTTTTTGTTTTATTTTATAGAAAGCAATCACTGATATCTTTTCCAAAGAGGTCATATTTATAATAAGAAGAGAAAGTGGGGGAACGAGAAAGAATTAAAAGTGCTCATCAAAATCTATATATTTCTATGCAAATATTCTTGCTGTCCTGATTTTGTGATAATCAGGGTAGGCTAAATATTCGCTATATTAGAAACCATGCATGTGTCCCCAAACCTAGTTTTTCCTCCCTAGGTCTCCTTTTTAGAATGCTGGTGATAAACCAAGCCTGGTTTATTATATGACCATCCTATACGGAAGTGACTGTAACTCTAGGTATCTTTGGTCAACCTGAGAGAGAGATATAGCAGGCGGGAGGATGTGGCTCGGATGGTTGGGCATCTGTCTCCCATATGGAAGGACCTGGGTTTGATCCCTGGGACCTACTGGTAAAAATTAAAAAAAGAAAAATATAGAAAGCACGCAGGCCACCAGGCCCAATGCACGGGTGTGCCACTAGGCCCCGCACGTGGGTGCACTGTCAGGGCCTGCCGAGCCATGCAGCAAGATGATGACGTAACAGGAGAGTGACACAAGGGAGAGCCAAGATGAGATGCACCAAAAAACCAGGAACTAAGGTGGCGCAGGTAGTAGGATGCCTCTCTCCCACATCAGAGGTTCTGAGGATCTAATCCCAGTGAAGACAGGAGGAGATGGATGAGAAGAAAGGGCAGGAAACGGACATGCAGGATTGCCCAGCGAATGGACACAAAAGCAGCAAAAATGGGGGTGGGGTAGTAAAAATGGATAAAAGTTAATAAATAAATAAACCTTTTAAAAAATATTGCTAACTATAAAAAAAAAAACCTATATATTTTTAGCTTTACTATCACAGTGCATGGCCCACCCAGTAAGTAAACATTTAACTGACAAGGAGGCTTCCTCAATGTTTAGGTTTCAGTTAATGTATCAAAAATTACGTATCTCCTTTTATAGGATGGAAGCATTTTCAGTGAAGTGGTCGTTTGAAATACAGATCACCAGAGGATGAAGGTAGGACAGGCTCTCTGAGAATTAGAAAGGAAACGGAAATTCATATGTAGCAAACTGAGGAGTAAATTTGTGTGAATCACTCCTTTGCAAGTTTTTAAATTTACATAATTTTTCTTTCATTTAATTTGTCATTTCTTGCGTTGTTTCACAAAGAATTAGAGGTAGTTCTGAAATAAAGTTTGTAATTTAAATAATTTATAAATCTGAACTATGTAAACTATAAATAAAAAGAGCAATCCAAGATCTAGGGAAAAAAGTAGTCAGAAATGAAGGCAGAGAGGGCTAATCAAATAGTGTTAGCTGAGGTTCATATTTTTTTTTTTTAAAGATTTATTTATTTATTTATTTATCTCCCCCTTGCTGCTTGTGCTTGCTGTGTCCATTCGCTGCGTGTCTTCTCCATGTCTGCTTATCTCCCCCTTGCTGTGAGGTCCCGCTGCTTCAGCCCACCGCGCCCTCACAAGGAGGCCCCGGGAAGCGAACCCGGGGCCTCGCACGTGGTAAACGGGGGCTCTATCGATTGAGCCACACCCGCTTCCCTGAGGTTCATATTTGATTGGAAGTTGAATCCACGTTTGTTGGCTATTACATTTTCTCTGAGCTATTGAAGAACATAGACATAAAGATTAGAGAGGTTTAGGCAAGTCACTTTCTGGATATCTCAGTACTTTACACCTTGTGGACATTTAATATTTGTTGAATTGAGAAAGTTTTTTGAGATTTACATTTATGCTTCTCAGTAGTTAGAATACAGGACCAGGCAACTGTCAAGTCTTCAAGCTATAATAATAAATGGATTTTTTTTAATTTTAAAAAATGTAATATATGGTCGTTGCATATAAGTATATACATAAAACTTTTAAATTCTCATATACCCTTGAAGCAAAAGGGAAATAACACTTAAAATATATTTTTCTTCATTGGCTTTATCTTCCTCACTATCCACCCTTCTCTGTGAAGGAGGAGAAAGATGATGATGAGCCATGAAGGGCATAGAAGAAGGGCTGGTGCAGACATTTTTAGTGGCTGGACTAGATCACAGATGGTCAATAGGTTTCATTTTCAAACCAGACCCCTCCCACTGATAGAAGGAAACAGGACGTGAATAATTAGCATTATCTGCCCGGGGTCACCCCTGAGCACTTTATTAAACTTAGCAAGGGCTACCTTTTCCTCAGAGTGTGATGAGTGAGTTGAATTTGATTATTTATATGATGTCTTCCATCTCTTATATCTAATAAACATCACAGTAGAAGTTTTCAAGAATTTTCCACAATAATTGCTTCTGTTTTGCATTTCATTTGGGTAAATACAATGTCTATGAATGTAACATCCATGACTGCTACTCCTTTTGCCTTATGGGAGAAAATGGAAGCAACATAAAAAACTCTTCTAAATGGAAGAGGGCTCAGGCATCTAAAAAAAAAAAACCCCTAAAGACTCAGTTATTGCTTTATTTGTGATAACAGGCATTTTTTGCTTGTTTGTTTGGCTAGTTGTCTACAGTTAACAAGACATTGATTCTGTTATTGAATATTTTCATGATATTACTCACAATTTATCACTGAGACTGCCAAATTTAACCAATTTTCAGATGCCCATCTAGTTCCTAAATCTCATAATAATCTACCCTGAAGGGAAAGAGACCATATCTTAGGTTTATTGTGTCTTATCCTTAGCTCTTATATGATGGATATTTAAAAGAAAGATTCTTTGCAAAGAGAATCCATTGTTGTTTACAAGGACATTTCCCTCTTTTTTTGTGTGTGAACATCCACCTGGCACTATAGCTTGTCCCAAATTCTGCTCTTTAGATTCTTTCAAGTCTCTCGGAATTCATACTCATGGTAAAGAGAATTTGATTCGTCTAACTGGGCTCACCTTGTCCAACTACTGTGATCAGAAGGTGTTGAAGAAATTAGCTCTTCTATGCACAAAAAGCTTCATGTCACATTACAAAGGTTAAACATCTCTTAACAAAAAGGTCCTTTATGATTAACTCTTCAGGACAAATACTGTGATTCCTTTATAGAGATTCAATATTTTACTCCTCTGAATAAAACTGAAACACTTTTATAGATTTTATTGAATAAATACCATGAATAATTTTTAAATGCATGTTATCAGCAGCCCCTTCAAATAGCTTTTTTGAAATTTACTGATTTAGGACCCCAAGGTCCACTCTGTCCTCCACTCTTGACCACTCTTGGACTATTGGGCACACACAGGCCCATAATTCTGATGTTAGGGGACATAGAGGTGGTGGTTCCCAGCCCCTGCTTTATAAGCCCTAAGCACTCTCATCCTTCCTGTGATGCAGTTCTTGTAAATGGAAAGTTTTGTTTTAACATTTTATCTGTGTATCTTTCTTCCACATACATAGGGGGCAGGTTCCAATGATTGGTGACCTCTTCTCAAGGGTATGTGGTAGGAGTAATGTTGTGCTAGAGCCAGCTCACTCCAACTCATGAGAGCTGATTGTGTGCCTCTTATGCCAATTCAGTGCTCAGTGACATCAGCTTCAAATCAGGCATGGTGGGAGAATTTACACGACAGAAACTGGCAAATGCTACAAATCAGAGTTTTGTTTTTTTTTTTACTTTCAGAGAGCCGGTTGTGAAACATTATTAGGGAAAAAAATGAGACAGAGGAAATGGACATCAGAAATATCAGATGTCCTCTATATCTTCCAAAAAAAAAAACCAAACAAAATAACCCAATTAAGACACTTTATATTAAACAATTCATACAGATTAATACTATTAAAACAGAAATGGAAAAATTAAAAACAGAAAGGGGAAATTAAATGTGTCAATGAATGTGGTTATTGTAATGGACCTTTAAATTAAACACAGAAGGAAACAGATGTGGCTCAAGCAATTGGTCTACCCTATAGGAGGTCCAGGGTTCAATCCCTGGGGCCCTCGCACACTTTCCCACGTCAACAACATCCTTCATTATTGTGATACGTTTGTTGCAATTGATGAACACATATTGAAGTACTGCCACTAACTGTGGATTATAATTTATATTATAGTTTATACTCTGTCCCGCACCACTTTGTAAGTTATGATGAGATATATAATGGCTTGTATCCGTCATTGCAACATCATGCAGGAAAATTCCAATGTCCCAAAAATGCTCCCATATTACACCTATTTTTACCTCTCCCTCCCCTAAGACTCTCTGGTGGCCACTGCCTCCACATCAATGATAAAAGTTCTTCCATTGCTAGAATAACAATAAGTCTATAGTAGAATAACAGTAAGTCTACTTTAGTCCATTGCTCATTACCGAATCTTGAGGATTTTGGGATGGTGATGCCCATTCTGCCTCTAATTGAGAGCAAGCTTAGATCTCATGGGGCAGATGGATGGAACTATCTTGCTTGCAGTTGCAGACTCTTTCTGTTCCTTGGGATGGTCATTGTCCATCATCATCATCTTGTTATTTGTCCTGGGTGAGTCCAATGAACTGGAGATTAGGTATTGCAACTCTGCTGAGATTCAGGGCCCAATTGGCACATGGACAGACCAAAGATTTAAGTCTCTTGGACATATACCTATTAAGTATAGTACTAACAATTGGTTCAAATAGAAGGGGCAGAAGAGCCATGTGTTGGAAACCACAAATGAGTCCAACTCGGTCACAATGGGGAGCATAAATTCCAAGGTAAGGCCCACTGGCAAGGTGCCAAACTCCTGAGCTATCTGCCCTGCCCATAGTGTCTGGATGTTACTAGAGCCATCAGGAGCCCCACTATTTGAGGCACTATTTACTGTGGGAGTCAATGAGATCCTGCTGAGATGTGCATAAGTATAACCTCTGGAATGACCTTCCAACTCACTTTGAAATCTCTTAGCCATAAAAACTCATTTGTATTCACCATTTCCCCCTTATGGTCAAGGTCTTTTTCCAGGTGCATTGCAAGTTGGCACTTGGAAATAATCCGTCAGTACCAGGGAGGCTCATCCCTGGGAGTCATGTCCCACCTTGGGGGGAAGGTAATGCATTTATATGCTGTGTTTGGCTTAGAGAGAGCCCATATTTGAGCAACAAGAAGGCCTTCAGGAGGTAACTCTTAGGCTACATATAATACTAGGCTAAGTTTTGATTTCAAAAGAAAAGGTTCATAAGTACAATCATCAATATCAAAGGCCTAGTGCAATGGTCCATCCTCCCTCACTAGACACAGCCCCTATACTCGGGAGATTCTTTCTGTCCCATTAGAGAATGTAGCAAAATGCCCAGGATGGGAATTTGATATTCTTTTGGTTGTTGTGTGGATCATTTTAATTTACCTGATATTTCATATACCTTTGATATGATAACACTGAGTAAATATTTTGCTAAATTAAGAAAATAATTAAACTTGATAATATCTGTGAAAAAAGAAGCATAATTGTCTTGATTAATTATTCTTCCATATACAGAATATTAATTTATGTTTTCTTTAACCATAGATATGAATAGGGTCACCAGGGATGGAATTAAGAATAAGCAGAATGGGTGTTTAGTCACTTTTATGACACAACTTTAGAAACACTGGGAAGGCTTTTCTGTTCCACCCCTTTTCAAAAGAAAAATAAATTACTCCTAGATTCTGGGATGATATGGAAAATTAAATCATTAGAGATCCAGTTCTTTGATTTAACCCTACCTCCAAGCCCTTTGATTTAACCCTACAGGCAGGCCCAGTGCAAAATAAAAATGCTAGTCTTCTTGTTCAAAAAGCAGGAAGAAAGTGACATTAAAGGAACTAAAATGTAAGCCTTTTTCCTTTAAAAATGATTTAATAGTGATATACAAGTAAAAACATAAACTTAAAAACTGCAAAAAAAAGTTGGTGTCGTAATTCTAATATAATACATAATAATACTTGATTAATGCGATATCTTGATTGATCATAAAACTTTTCTAGGTCACATTTCTGCACATTCATTTACTAGGTCATCAAAATTTATACTTTTAGCAACTTTATTTTCAATCAATATAATTGAAAGTGATGTCAATCACACTTTGCAAATGCAAGTTCAATAATTATTTATTTTATGATGGACAACGGCCATCCTAGGGAATGGAGAGAGTCTGCAGCTGCAGGCAGGATAATCCCATCCATCTTATCCATGGGATATAAGCACCCTCTCACTTGGAGGTGGACTGGACATCACTATCCCAGACTCCTCAGGATTGGGGGAAGAGCTATGGACTAGAGTGGACTTACTGGTGTTCCATTATAGACATATTGTGATTCAAGCAATGGAAGAAATTACAACATTAATGTGGAGCCAGTGGCCACTGGATGCTTTGGGGGCAGGGAGAGGGAAAAGCAGTTGTAAAACAGGGGCTTTTTCGGGACTTGGGAATTATCCTGAGTGACATTACAACGACAGATATAGGCCATTTTATATCATCATATAACATGCAGAACTGTGTGGGAGAGAGTGTGGTCTACAATGTGAACTATGGTCCATGCTTAGTGGCAAA
>JAQZBX010014837.1:0-38194 GCA_029593785.1 Cabassous unicinctus
CACGGATGGGGAATGGTTGTGTGGGGTGTTTTTGGGGGTGTGGGCGGTGGGGAGCATGGGAATCCCTGTAGTTTCTGAGTAATATTTGGGTAATCTAGGCACCTTTATAAAATGTATATATATATAAAACAAATAACATTTATGTAAACAAATGCACATATATGCATATGTATTTATATATCATTTTACAAATAAAAAAATTTAAAAAATAAAAAAATAAAAATAAATAAAATAAAATAAATGCAGACTACAGATGCGTTTAGAGCCATCAGGTTTTATACAGGCCATTCATTCTTTCCCATTTCTAATGGAGAAACAGTACAGAAATGTATAATTTGCTTAAGGATTACATTGGCACACGGGGCCTGCTTATCTGGAATGGTTTGTTTCAATCATGGCTAAGTTCTGTTTCTACGCTAGTCCTTTTTTTCTTGCACCGAAATTGCACTTAATTCAAATTTATTTAAAACGAGAACCAGGAATTAGAGGCGTTCTTGCCGTGTGAGAATTTCAGGAAGTTTGTAAAAGTGTAGGTTATGGACTTGCAGAGTCACAACTTATGGGTTTTTCGCAATGCCGCCCTCCCCCCCCTTCTTGACAGTACGCTCGAGCTGATGAGATGGACAGAATGAAGAAAGAATATGCGGAGTTTGTTACCACCCTGTCTGCATTTGCAAGTGAAGCACATCGGAAACTTTCTGAACCCATAGAAGTCTCTTTTATTAATGTCAAGTTATTAATCCAAGATTTGGAGGTGAGGAGGCTTCTGGACCATAAAAGGAAAAACCTATTTATTGTGAAGAAAGATTAATGAGGTTACTATATCATTGCAAAAGCTGATTCTATGCTTCCTTGGTATAATTTTGACATGTTTGCATATCCTGATCTGCACCTCTCATAAAAAATATATTTGAATTTTTAAAGCTATGTTTTGACCATATAGAGTAACTTCAAAATCTTTTTTTTTCCATTTGGAGAACTTCTATGACATAATTATGAAGCTTTAAGAGAAACAGTAAACCTCTATTGATAATACCGCCACATAAATGCTTCCAACAATAAATGGTTTATTAAATGTATTGTGGTATTTCCATATTTGAACACCCAGCAGCTCTCAAAAACAAAGTAGTTGAAGAAGATTTAATGGAAAGGTTTTACAATATATTGTTAACTTAGAATAGCAAACAACAGTATCACTTTTTTGTGCAAAAATTAAAAATGGGTGTAAGCACACAGGGCAAAAGAGAGCAACGGCATAATGATGAGATGTTCACTCTGGCTTTCCATTTGTGGAGACAATAGGCAACTTAATTTTCTTTATCCTGATATCCCCACTTTCTCAGTTTTCTACAATGATGATGTATGACCTTTTAAAGAAAAAAATGAGTTGTTTCATTTTTAAACTCAGAGGAAATGTCCCCAATTGTTAGTGTGTTAACGTGAACTAATATTTGCATACCACATTCCCATGTAGTTTTGAAAGTGTAAAGATTATTTCAGCTAATTTTTATGTTAACTTAAGAATTTATGGTCACTTGTAAAGAAAAACTTTTTTTATGTACTATTACCAGTTTATACTATAATAATAATAAAGGACAAAGTAATCACAATCTCCAAAAGTTTAAGTATAGAACTTTATACAGTTCATGTGGTTTTGTACTGCCTTCTGTAGAATCCTGAAATTAAAAGGCGCATTCCATGTGTGAATTTAGCTGTTTCCGTGATTTTTGTAGGATATTGAACAGAGGGTGCCCGTAATGGATGCTCAGTACAAGATGATCACAAAAACAGCACACCTCATTACAAAAGAAAGTTCTCAGGAAGAAGCTAATGAAGTGTTTGCAACCATGTCTGGGCTCAAAGAGCAGCTAACTAAGGTGGGACAGCATTTGAATGCATGGGACCAACCTGCTTTCCAATTGCTTTACCTCTTTTATCAACCAGGGGCAAATGCTACTGGTTTGCTTGTTAGCAGATCATGCTTTTGTTTCTTTCTTATGATTCTTGATTTAATAACTTAGTCACTTAGTAACTTTGAGTTTTAATGGTAAAACCATATATAACCTCTGTTAACTTAGAAGTATGAGTAGATATATTTTAATCGACAGGCAAGCTTTTTTGGAGGGGAGTAAGGATGTTAATGACACATCCAGAGAGATGTGGGAGCTGGAAGAATATCATGTACTAGCTATAAGCTTTTTTCTATTCTATCGAGGGATTTTCCTTAAGAGCTTCAGAAGTTTTGTTGGAATCGTTTACCCATCTAAATTTGAATTTGGGGAAGCTGTTATTGTTTGCAATGTCCACTTAGATTGGATAATTAATTTCTGGTAAAAGAAAGGGGTGATTATGAAAAATGAATGTAACATTTTTGTAACGAAGAATTGGAAAACAAAAGAAAAAAGTAGAACAGTCTGTTAATTAGGAGAGAAAAATAGAAAGAAAATGACCAGCCAGTATGGAATAAGTAGTGGAGGGTTAATAGAAAAAGAGGAAGAAATGAGAAAATTGAAAGTACAATCATGGTCATTAAATAACAAACAAACCAAGATCTGGCAATTTCTTATACATTAGAATGTTAGTTTGTAATTGATTTTATTTTAACATTCAAATTAGAATTATAATTTAATCGTAATGGACAATAATGATAATATTTGCTGCCAGCAAAATTTACCAAAAATGGGTACAATTCTAAGTCACCATTTTCAGTTTGATAAACTTCAAGCAGCAATCAAAGGCCATGTGGGGACTCGTGCACCCTGGCCTGAGCCAGGTTCAGTGATTTAGCACAACTTGCAAGGAAGCAAACTGTGCCTTTAGGTTCCCTCTAAGTCACTAAACGTCTGTACTGCTTTTTCAGATTTCACCTCTTGCTAGGTTTTCTGCTATGCTCAAGAAAGATTTAAAAGCACATTGATTTTTACGCATGCTCTCAGATTCTCTTGGGATTGCTCAGGGTAATTTTACGGTAGAAGGGTGTATCTTTCTTTTGATGAGTTTGTCCTTCAGGTAGAATATCCTAGAATGTGAAAACATTTCTGCCCACATGCATCTACATTTAAAAGTGTAACGAAATATATCCCCCACTTCCTTCAAGGATTATTGTTGGAATATTACCAATATAGTTAGCATGTTATTGTCTTTGCAACTTAAGAAAAACGAAAGAATGGCCTAGTAATGAGTGCTGTTTGCGTTCCTTTCCTTGATGCTCTGAAAGTCATACTTTGGAAGGGACACTGAGTAGAAGGTTCTTGGAGAACTGCACGGTTCCGGATTTTAACAAACATATGGCGTTATGGGCTCGTCATGAAGAAAATGCAGCTGCATGAACTAAATACCTTTTTTTAAAAAGAAAAGTGACAGATGAGGGCTGGGCCAATTCAGACTATGAGTTGGTCTATGACGTGAGCACTTGGTTGGGATGAGTAGGATTTTGATAGGCAGAGAGTAGAAGCAAAGAGTTGGTGGGAGGTGGGGAAGCTTCTCTGGGAAAGTAAGCCAACAAGTCTGTCAATTTGCCTGGAGACAAGGGCTCAAGAAGGAGAGTTCCTGAAAGTCAACTCGGAAGACAGGTGGGTCTAGATAACGTGGCAGTAATTAGTATCTATCCCAGTTCAGACCCCGAGGCCAAAGTAAAGATGAGTTGCCTAGTGTACCAAGTGGAATTCGGATGCCATTTGGCTCACTGACCATGACTTAGATGGGAAAATGCTTTCCGGATGGACTGTTTAGATGAATTTTCATGAGACAACATTGTGGCCATTTGTCTCTTTATCTTATTAACGATATACAGAAAATACCCTGAAAGACATGTCTTTGGGGATTTGTAAGCATCAGATGACTAAGGAGATCTCTGAGGAGTGCCCTGAGCTTGGAATATTTGATTGCATTGAATGGAGTCTTTGTCTTTTCAAAGGTCAAAGAATGCTATTCCCCGCTCCTCTCTGAGTCTCAACAGCTGTCGATCCCGTTGGAGGAACTGGAAAAGCAGATGACGTTCTTTTATGACTCACTCGGGAAAATCAGTGACATTTTAGCAGTCCTCGAGCACGAGGCACAATCCAGTGCTCTTTTTAAACAAAAGCATCAGGTAAGGAGAAGTCCCTTGCGGGACTTAATGATGGGGAAGCCCGTGTCATGAGGCTAAGGTGATGCTGACAGTGATAGCAATTCAGGTTGGATGAGAGCAGTACTGGCAACTCAAGCCAAAAGTTGAAGATGCAACTGTGTCCCACTGCCAGTGGGTCTCAGACACGCGCTGTGTCCAGGTAACCATCACCTGGCTGTGCGGGGGCTGGCTGTGCCCTGGAGCCAGGCGACCTGGCCTGAATTAGCATACTCAGGGCACCCAGTGGAATTAGGAAGGCAGATTTGGGTAAGGGCACCTGACTCTCCCTTCTGTGAATTGGGCGATGTTACGAATGTGTGATACTCAGCAAGAATGTACAGATGTCTGCTCTCTGCTGTTTCACATGTAACATGTATTCTGAATTCCTGGGAGTCAGGAACGTCACTGCAGCTCTCTGAAATGAGTCATGTGTTTTAGGGATATAGTCAAGCCCACTACTCTGTTTTTTTTGTGTGTGTGTGTTTTTTAATTTTTAATTTTTTTTATTGTGGGTAAAAATCAGATTTTTCACAATACATACCAATATTTGTTTTGAAACTAAAACAGTCCTCAGGTTGTTTAAGTTGACTATTTTTGTTGAGGGCTTTCTATTATCTTCTGTGTTTTGTGTTGATTTAATTTGCTTATTTTGTCTTTGGGTCAATGAATCTAAGGATCATATTTCACCAGCAAAACCCATGAAAATTTTAATGTAAATAAACTACCATTTGTCTTTTTAAAAAGTATAGAATATATATGTATTTTATTTTCTCATCTTTGGTTAAGCTTCTTTGGGGAAACCATTGAAGGCAGTTTCCCACACATATCTTTGAACCTCACCTGCTGCCTCACTTATTTGATGAAATGGTTCATTTTACTTCAACAAATATATGTTCTTTCATTCCTTGAATCTTTGCAAATATGTGGAATATGTATATTTATTTATACACACGCATATGTATAAAATTACGTTCTGTTTCCATCTGGTATCTGTAATCTGTGTTTTATGAGATCTTTTCTTTGCCTCTAGGAATAGATCTGTTTAAAGTTCTGGAAACATATTTGGCATAATGCCATTTTTCTTTACCTCATATTTAGTCACTAAGTCTGCATGCAGAGCGACCGCCTAGCGAGTGTTGCAGTTAATTGGCGTATTATAAATGAACCTATCCATCAGAGCAGGGCGAAATTAATGTGCACAGAGGTTGCCATTGATTCATGGAAGGAAGTCAGCATCATTTAGCAGAAAGAGCAGAACTATCTGGAGCGAGTCAGGGCTGTGTTCAGTCCTTAGGTCTGACATAGCAAATTACAAAATCCTTGATCAACTTTAATTTCCTCACTTTAAATAATACCTGATAATACCTGAGTTGAGAGCTTGTTGTGGAGAGCACATGAGACGTGTAATACGACTCGCATGTGAAGACGTGTCATTTGTACTCCATAACTGGTAACCATTCTATCATCATCATCATCACAACTAGCGAAGCCAAACGGTTATGCCGCTAAGCCCTATCCTAGTGTCTTCTCTTGATATTGATTAAAGAATATCTTTCACTTTGAGACAGTGCCATTTCTTACACTGCCAAATCACTGCAATTTTCCATCAGACTCCTTCAACAATTAAAATAATATTTAACGATATCATTTTAAACATATATTCCCCTTGTACCAACTAAATCTTCAAAAAGCAACATATTTCCTTATTCTGTTTTCCCAAAACAGAGCAAAAGATCCACTTTCCTATTTACATCTAGGCTACCACAGTATCCAAATGAGCAGTTTGAAATATTTTTCCAAAGCACTTGAGTATGTTGAAATGCAAAGGGTATGAATTCAAGTCAATGAAATGACTGCGATGGGCTTAGCTGGAGAACTTCCTTGCTGTTAACTGCAAACCTCTCTGCTGCCAGGCTGTGAGTCAGGGAGCCACTGCTTCTCCTGCAAGTTTCCGAAAACTGCAAGTCCTCCCCAGGGCCACTTTTTCAATTAGGCTCTGGGTGCACCATTTTATCAATAAGGTTTACAGCTTGTGAACCGTAGGGATTCAAATGTTAGCAATTGTGCAATACACAAATAATATATCATCTGCTGCATCCTACTCTTTCCGTAAATTATAGTGTGCAATGATGTGAAGTTTATTTAAACAGGTTGGAACTTGATACATAGACTTACTGCATTATTGTTCTTTCAATAACCATAATTAATTGGTGGAAGGAACGTATCACTAGACAAATAATTTTGTTGCTCTGTCATTTTTTAATCTTAAGATGTACGTGAAATATAAAAAAAAAATCTCAGAGAAGTCATTGTGACATTTAAATGCCAGCTATAAAAGGTACTGACTTTAGTGATTGCTTAGAATTGGGCTCTTTTGAAAAAAATATTCCTTTGTATTTTTTGTTTTTCCTTATTGCTGCTTAAAAGCCTAAAAGCTATGTAAAGTTCTTTTTATTGCTTTTAACGTTGCCTCTCCCCCTCTCTCCCCCTCTTCTCCTCTCTCTCTCCCTCTCCCCCCTCCCCCTCTGTCTCTCCCTTCCTCTCTCTCCCTCTCTCCCGTCTTCTCCTCTATCCTTCTCTCTCCCTCTCCCCTTCTCTCCTTCTCTACCTTAACTAATATTGTTGTGTGTTTCCTTTCCTTGCAGGAACTGTTAGCTTGTCAAGAAGGCTGTAAGAAGACCCTGACGCTGATCGAGAAGGGCAGTCAGAATGTTCAAAAGCTTGTGACCTTGAGCCACGTGTTAAAGCATTTTGATCAGACCAAGTTACAAAGGCAGGTCACAGATGTCCATGTTGCTTTTCAGGTAATTTGCTCTCGCTGCCTTGGAGTTGTGGGTTAAGAGCACTACCAAGGGTGAGGACAAGTAATCGTTATTTTTCATGCTTTCAGTCTTGCTAAGACTCCTCACCTACTGGTGTTTAGAAAGCAATCTTTTTACTTCTGCTTGTTCTAATATTAATTAATATTGAAAGGGATTAATTATTTTCATCGTAATGATATGTCTTCCTTCCAAGTGTTTTTAAAGAGGCAATACTCTCTAGAAAAATGATACTTTCAATAATGAAAAGGCAGTCTCACATAGTTTTTTGTTTTTAAATCAAGAATATGGTAAAGAAAACTGGTGATTGGAAGAAACATGTAGAAACCAACAGCCGCCTGATGAAGAAGTTTGAGGAGTCCCGGGCAGAGCTGGAGAAGGTGCTGCGGATAGCTCAGGAGGGCCTGGAGGAAAAGGGGGAGCCCGAAAACCTTTTGAAGAGGCACACTGTGAGTTTATGCTTTGGAGGATTTGGCCTTAGTACGTGGGCACGCAGTCTTGGATTTAGAAAGAGAGTGAGAGTGTTGGATCAATGCTGGGAGAGGAGAAGGCAGGCGAGAGGGAGAAGAAAAGGAGAAAGGAGAAGCACAGAAACTTTGCAGGGGGTTGAGGCTCAAAGAAAACGGGAACAAAATGAACTTCAAGAGCAATTGTTCTTAAGCCCCTGGGGTAGTAGAGGCTGGTAGAATAATCCAGGCTCCCCAAATTCCTCGTTCATTATTTGGCTGAGACATTCTTACATAATCAAAGACTCTTTTTAACAGACCATTTTAGGTGAGTGGTTAAGTCTTTTATGCTCATTTAACGAACCAGCCGTGCAATGTTTGTCACTTGACGTTTGGTAGCTGATACATGACACGTCTCAGTGTTATGAAGCCATCTTTGTATTTATTATATTTATTTAAATTCTAACAGTTTTGAGACCCTTCCTGATTTATGAAGTGGTGTCTGGAGATGATGGGCACTGTGAGAACATGTATTTTGAGTTATTTTTCCCGGAAGTTTCATGGGTATTTTTTTTATTAAAATCTCTCTCACATGAGAACTGTAGTGCATTTGTGATGCAGTTGATTGGACTTAGGGATAATGTTGGTGATCACAAAACAATTCCTTCAGCTCATACACGTCTACAGAATGGCGCTTCCGGTTTGGAAGCACTGTCGTTTCAAAATCACCCTGCCTACGTGTCCTGAGGCTGCATGAGGCACAGTCGTGTGTGGACACGTGTGCTCACGTGTGAGCGAGTGTGGATGTGCAAACTGGACCGCTGAAGCCGTGAGCACATTATAATTTGGGAATGGGGAGAAGTGAGGCTTCGGCCTGGCTTCTAGTCTGCTCTTCTGACTTTACCAAAGAGAAATGAAAACTCGGTTACTCTGGAATCAAGGTTTGAGATCGCCCCTTGACCTGACAGAATAGCATATCAAATTTGAAAGCTGCAAAGATTTTTTTTTTTCTAAAAAATTAATATAAAAAAATCATTTGGATTTCAAATGTGATGGCTTCTGATTCATAAAGATAGATGATTAAGGTTCATTCCTTTAAAAACTGGTGGCTGCCCACAGGGTTGAGGAGAATGGCAGCTGCCCACGAGGCCTGTTTGGTGCTGCTTTTTTTTTTTTTTATTTATCCCCTCCTCTTGCTGCTTGTCTTCCTTTGTTGTGCCGCACGGACCCTGAGCTCTCTGTACCGGGTGGGCCCTCCAGGAGGCCCCGGGGATCGAACCGGGGGCTTCCAATACGGTAAACGGGAGCCCAAGCACTTGAGCCACAGCTGCTTCCCCCGCTGCTTCATCTTACAACGTCTGATTCTGCCCAGCGCTCGTGACCACTTTGATCCTCTCCCCTGCAGGAGTTTTTCAGCCAGCTGGATCAGAGGGTGCTCAATGCCTTCCTGAAGGCTTGTGACGAGCTCACGGACATCCTCCCCGAGCAGGAGCAGCAGGGCTTGCAGGAAGCTGTTAGGAAACTCCACAAGCAATGGAAGGTGAGCGTCACGGGGACACCATGTGACATGACTAAATGCAGAAAGCATGCGCACTGCAAGGCTGAATTCCACGAGAAATTTAGAGAGCCAGGGGAAGTCGCCACAGCTGCTTTTCTCCTTGTTAACAAAACAGAACTTGAATAAAACATGACTGCGTAAGATAGAATTTTGCTCTTCCTAGTTTTAGTAGCATCCATTGTATCATGATACTTAGGACTACCTTTTTTTGTTTCCTGACTTTTCTGGTGGGGATGATATGGATACTTAACTTATTCAAACAGCATTTAATGAACTCTTATCATAAGAGTAACTTACGTCAGGTATAATACTGAAATTTCAAAAAACTATATAGAGTTGCTGTCCTCAAGGATTTTACCAACTAGTTTAGATAGTTATGATCTTCAAATAGCAATCAAATCATTTATTGTTTATGGATTTAATGATGCACAAAAGATACTCGTTTCTCCCAAGAACCTTAAGGTCCAGTAGGGGAGATGATGAGTTGAAGATAGTAAAAGTATAATTTATAATGATAAGCCCAAAAAAGTGTACGTCATATACTTTTGGAGGTTTTGAAAGAGGGAAGTGGACCCATTTGGAGACTGGAAAAGACTGAATGAAGGAATTTGTGTTAGCTAAGACTTTAAAGGAGAAGCAGAGATGGGTGGAGGGAGGAGGAGGGAAACGACAGCAACCAGAAGACAGAACGTGCGAGCCGGGGATGCTGTGAGACTGGTGGGGAAGCAGGTCTTGCAGATGGCAGCCAGGCACGCAGTTACTCCGTAATGGAGACCCAGTTGGCGTTGTCTTCCTTGAGCCACGTTCTCTGGCTCCAGGTTCTTGAGCGCTATCGTCAAGTAATATCAAGTGCAGATGCCGTGGGCATCTTAGGAAGGAGCCGCGGGGGGCTTGGAAGGTTGGCGGCTAAAACTCTCTCCATCAGGTTGTGCTACTTGCTGGATGTCTTGATCTCAGTAAGAATCTAAAGACTCAGCTCTGTGCCTGGGAACACACAGTTAAAGACACTTCTTTTTCCTGCTAGTTTGAACATTTGAATATCTCTCGTTTAAAATAAAAACAATCCTTAGAAAGATGCCTGAGCTGTTAAAGATGTCTTTGGAGCTTAACATATCATAATGTTACTGTGAAATAGAGGCTATAAGTTAAGGGCGTGCCTTCTTACACATGCACTCTTAGTAAACCCTCTGCAATGTAAGCTGTCGTCGTCTCTGCATAGCTCCGACTCATTTTCCCATCAGTTACCTTATTACTCTTTTTTAAATGCTACAGGATACACGTTGAGTAAAGTAATTAAGCTTTAGGACCTAAAGGTAATGATGAAACCTCATGTTTATACAAAAAAGGGGAATGTAAAAAATTGTATTGTTACTTGTTAGCTCAAGGTATGGTCTAACGGAAAGTACTTGGCAAGAGGTGGGTGGGGCTGTTTAATCCTGGACTTTCTTACCTAGCAAAGTTCCCTTATGTTCCTCCTTTGTGGAACTTTCCTACCTCACAGGGTTGTAGGCAGAATCAAAAGAGAGCTGTGCAGGGGAGAGGTATGTGGCTTGGCAGAGAGTGATTTAAATCTAGGTTCAAATCCCAGCTTTTCTGCTTACTTCCTAAGGCTCCATGGTATCCCCTGTAAAATAGGAACATTCATACTGGTTGGGGCGCCTGTGAAAATGTAATTAAATTGTCCCATGAATGCACTTGGCTTGCAGTGGGCTCAGCCCACTCAGCAGACGATAAGGATGAAATCACATTGGCCAACAGGGAATATTTTCCATTTTTGTTAGCCATTTCAGTTGGAAATGAACATTAACAAAACGTGTCATCTTCTTTCTGAATCTTCTTTTGGAATGCAGGATCTTCAAGGAGAAGCCCCATACCATTTGCTTCACCTGAAGATTGAAGTGGAGAAAAATCGATTCTTAGCCTCTGTAGAAGAATGCAGAACTGAGCTGGACCGAGAGGCAAAGCTGGTGACCCAGGAGGGCAGTGAAAAGATGCTTAAGGAACACAGGGTATGTCTCGTCCACCACCACCGAGGCGATACTCACGTAAGGCCACACTGTTCCTTATTTTATTTTAGGAGGGTCCGGGGATTGAGCCCAGGACCTCGTACATGGGACGCAGGCGCTCAACCACTCAGCTACATCCACTCCCCCACACTGTTCTTTAAAGGGTAGAACTCATGCTTCCGTTTGGGTCCGAAAGCACCATCCAACTTAATTATGTTCTACCTGGCCGTCTAGATGGGAATCTTTCTTTGGAGATTCTAGGACAATGTAGAAATATCATATGGCTTCTCACAAACATTTGCTGCTCTTTAGATGTTCTTCAGTGACAAAGGTCCTCATCACCTCTGTGAGAAGAGGTTGCAACTCATAGAAGAACTGTGCCTGAAGCTCCCAGTGCGCGACCCAGTGCGGGACACGCCTGACGCCTGCCACGCAGCTCTCAAGGAGCTCCGGGCTGCCATCGATGGCGCCTACAGGAGGCTCAGGGAGGACCCAGACAAATGGAGGGACTACACCGACAGGTAGGCTCGGAAGCGCTTCCAGAGGCGCAGTCGAGCTGGTCCCAATTCCTTTCAGCCAGAGATCATGGCAAAGCAAGAAATGGCGTTGGTTTCATTTTACACAGTAAAGATGCTCTGGTCCAGAAATGCTTTATTTACTAAAGAGGACGGGCATTCCTTTCTCCTTGATGCCCTCAGATCACCTAATGTGTGTGTGTGTATTTGGGGGGAGGCTTCAGCCTCTGGGTTGTGCCTCACCCAGGTGGGCCCAGGTGAGGCCAGATCTCAAGGGGCACCTTCTTTACTCCCAGGTGCTCAGGCCTGGCAAACCCTGGGACGCCATCCCTCAACCGAGCGCTCCCTGCCTGCTCTTCCCTCTCGTCCCACTAAGTCACGGAGAACTCTGAGCCCCATGCTAAAGGGAAAGTTTTCAGAAAAGCTCTTAACCTTTTTTGCTTATCCCTCGGTTGCTACTAAACTTCCGCACGTGAATTCTAAACAGAAAATGTATTTTAACCATTCCGATCTTTCAGATTTTCCGAGTTCTCGTCTTGGATAGCTGCAAAAGAGACACAGCTGAGGGGGATTAAGGAGGAGACGATGGACACTGCCAGCCATGGAGAAGTTAAACAGGCTGTAGAGGTGAGTTCTGGGTTCACATATGCGTTACTGGGAAATCTCCAATAATAAAAAATGATAGGCAATCTGTTGTATTTTTATCTTTCTAGAAAAGAAAAACAAAACTAAGTTCCTGAAAATCATCTTAAAAATAAGTCTCCCCATGTTGCCACGGAAAAGTGTAGGGTTTTTGCCTGTTGAGTCTTCGGTTGCATTGAGGTTTGGTCACATGCAGTGGTGCTTGCAAAGCTTCCTTAGCTAACGGGGAATCCTGGGTGGAAAACTGCAGGCGTGCGTATGTCACATGGCAGAGGTTTAAGAACTGTCAGGCTCTACCACCTTCTCCAATGCGAGGATGCCTGTTTAAAGGGAGAGAATGTTTCACTTGTCGCTCCTAATACCCAATGTGTACATGCAATATGTAGTATCAGTGTGTTCTATAGATTGTTCTGGGGGCATTTGGGTTTCTCCAATCCTTGACGTAATTCTACAAGTACCTGCATCTCCCCAGCCCTTGGCCAACAATAACTCCCACTTCACCTGATACCTAGGATTATGCCCAAATGGGAAATACCTGGTTACTCAATAACCGCTAATCACATCTTTGCATTTGCTATAAAGACATATCGATATAGAATATTTGGCATTAGAAAATACAATTTTCTCCACAACAAAAATCTATTGCTTGCTTAAAAGAAGGATAAAAAGAGTACTTTCAATAAATGGAAAAATCTAGTTTCTTAGAAAACACAAACAGAAAAGTTATTTTTGTTTCAACTGCAAAAAAAAAAAAATCATATTTAATGAAAAAAAGAGACTTGCAAGAGAAAATAAGGCACTATAGATTTTTTACAACACATTTCCAGCCCTTCAAAAGTCAGATCACAGAAAAGTCAAAGAGCTGGGCAAGGTCTCTAAGCATCCTTTTTGTATTCCATCAGCCCAGATTGGTTTCCATTAGCCTCTAGAGCTTGGGCACCACCTGATAAACACAGCCAAGGTGACAGAGCCCAAGCCTGAGCCAGTTCGCATTCTATGGGTGGCACAAGACAACCCTCTTCCTCTCAGCCTAGTCCTTAGTTTCCTAGTCTCTTGAGTACTCACTATTTTGAAAATCCTCTAACTTTCAGCATTTTGATCGCTTACACGTCACATAGTTGTATTTAATGGGAATTTCCTCCTTTCTGCCCCTGTCCTCTGAGTTCCACTTTCTTCTCTTAAATCCTATAAGTGCAATGATATAGCTGTAGACATATAGATAGAGAGATCTGGGCTTGCTGCTGTTTACTATTATAGAACAACGACAACAAAAAAGCCCAGTCTTAGAATGAAGCGATCACTTGCTTCTGGAACCATCTGTGTTCCGCTGATGTGCATTTGCGCTGAAAACGCCTCTGAACAGCAAGTGTGGTTGGGGACCATCTGTCTCTGGCTTGTCTCAACATTGGTGTGGGATGGGGAAGCTGCCCGGCGACCATTCCCTGGGCTCTGCCCCCTGCCACGGCTGTAGCCCGCAGCCTTCCTGGCATTTTCCTGGTGGATAAACCCTCCCTTTCTCTCTGCTCTCCTGTTTGTGCATCTTAATTTCTGGGGTATTGGTCTCTAAAAGCTAACAAAAATGAGACAAGAAGTGTAAGCTAATGAAGTTAAGTTAAAGAAAACTTATAGAACATCCATAATAACATGTTTTGAGTAAACTCTTCAATAAGAGAAATTAACTCACTAAATAATTCTTTTTCACAAAATACCGTGATCCTTCCAGCTCTGTGAAAGCAACGTAACATATATGCTATATTATAATTCATAATTTTGGAATTTCATATTCTTCTATATTACTTTGAGAAGCAATCTTTGTCATGATGAAGGGAATATCTGTAAATATCTAACCATTCAATTAAGGAGGTCGTTTGTTTTTTGCTGCAGATTGTATTGATTTTATATATCAGGTATTTTTGCTGGGGAAACATTTCTTTCTAGCGCTCATAGCCATTTGTTAAAGATGTGTACAGAAAGTAAAACGAGCAGGCACTCTGTTGGGGAATGAATGTCAGGTTCTCTTCGCTCCACCTCCTAAACCTCACAGAGTCCTTTCATACTGTAAAGTCATGGTCTACAGTTGTATTCCATTCATCAAAAATGTCCTTTCCTTTTAGGAGATCAGAAATGGTGTGACCCAAAAAGGAGAGACTCTCAGCTGGCTGAAATCCAGGCTTAAAATTCTGACTGAAGTTTCTTCTGAGACTGAAGCCCAAATGCAAGGGGATGAGCTGGCAAAATTATCAAGTGGCTTCAAGTCTCTTTTGACTTTGCTGTCCGAGGTATATCACTTACGCTCCAGCAGATGGCTCCCCTTGGGGATCTGGAAAGATCATGGTCTTTGGGTTATTGTTTACCACACAATTTCGTAAAGAAGCTGTAGTTGAAACAGAAGAGTGATATGATATTTATTCATACAAAGGTGGATGTGGAGAATTAGTAGGACGTTAGAATTACAGACTGTGCCAGTACCAGATAGGCCAGTCCAGGTTAACTATCTATGTCGAAAGTGGAATGCTTAGCAAATCTGCATTTCTCACGCTTTCACAAAGCACTGGTATTTCACGGTCAGTTTCAGGTATAGCATAGAGGCTAAGAATACAAGTTTCAGAGTCAGGCAAGTTCAGGGATAGAGCTTAATCATGTGTCCTAATTCCTATGTGATTTTAAGCTTGTCATTTAACATCTCTGGCCCTTGGTTTCCTTATTTGCAAAAAAGGGTTAAAAATACCCCCACAAGATTAATACAGTAATGAACGTTAAGTGTTTAATAGAGTAAGAACAGAGCAAGCACTCGTGACTGATGCTAATAATAATGAAGTAATTGGGCAGGACAGGAAAATTCTCTTTTGGAGGTTGCTCATTTTAAACTTCTCAGCATGTATTTAAGGCTCGTCTTTATCCCCTTAGAGATTAAACTATACCAGCCCATCGACTTCATTTCTAGTAGGGCACCTGCTGCCCTCAGTGGAAATATTTTACCTGAGCAGGTTGTTGAGTAAGGATGATGGGTTAGAGCATGGGAAGTAATAAAAGAATGTAAAGTAAAATAGGTAGTTACAAATATTTCTTGAAATTATTTGAATATAAACATGGATAGAAAAAATGATCTATTTGATAACTAGAAAAAGTCCACAAAGCTCTCTGATTCTGAAGGTCTGGAATTTTCTATAGATGTGCTTAATCTAACAGTTGGATTGTCATTAAATTCTTATATTATTAAACCATGGGGATCTGGTTGAGTCTCCGGTGGTGAAATACATAAGCCGAAAAGACTCTGAATTACTTGCGATTTTTGTTTTATGTGAGAATTTAGATTTATAATTGCAGGTTTTCTTAAGACTTCTTGACAAATTGAAAATAGAGGTATGACTAATCAAATTTTGGAACATAAACTATTTCAATCATTTGATCATCCATTTTCATAGCATTGGGGAAGTTGAGTTAGTTGCCACTCCCATCTGTGAATGAAATGTTGATATTACACTAAGTCAAGTAAGGGTAACAGTCTGAAAGCTAGTACATAGGCAGGTGCTCTTTGAAGGTGAAGAAATAGCTGAGTCACACTGATATATAAATTTATAATATATTTTGTCACATGAAAAAAATTATCCGACTTTTAAATGAGAAGTTATGACCATCCTAACATCTTACCTTTCTTTTCCAAGCACTCTCATTGTGCTGCCATCGTACTTGTGACAAGAGTCTGCCTCTAACAAATATTTATGCAAATATTACTTGTTTACACACTTATCTATCTTAAAGTTTTATGTAATTTATGGTAATACTTAAATATTTTTATTACTTAATAATTTATTGAAAGCTAAGAGAAAGGAATGGAAGAAAACATTGTTTACTTATGAATTTGTATTAAAAAAAGATGGATTTAACCCACCCAATCCCTTCCTTTGATTATGATCCCCTTAAAATTAAATAAACGCTGGACACAAAGTGTTCACAACTGTCCACTGTAAGAAGAAAAGATTGTGGACAGATTCACAGTATGTAGTAAAGAACCCCTTCTTTCACCAGAGCTGATGATTGCTGAGATGTGGAGCTTGTGTTTTCCACAAGGTCTTGTTGCTGTTTGTTTGGAAAACAACATGCTCCAAGTTACCTTGGATAACTCAGATCAGAAATCAGTCAAAGAAAAAGCCCAAGAGAAGGAAAAACTAGAAAGCTTGTGTGGAAGGCAAGTGGTGATAAAATGTGCATAAAGATAGTGAAGATGGACAGGGATAGACAGTGAAAGTAAAAGATGGTAAAAGTAAAATAGAAGAACCAGAAGGAAGACCAAAGAGTGAAAATTCAGGAAAATGACAAGGAAAAGAATCCACTAAAGAGCCACAAAATTAGAACGTAATTATATTGACACTCTATGTAGAAATATAAGAAATGCAGTTTACTCAAATACTGTTTTATTATTTTCTTCTTTATCGTCTCTCTGTATTTTTTCCTTATTTACTTTGAATAGGATGCATTCAACTTCCTTGTAAGGCACTTTCAAAATTATATTGTTTTGTTATATAATTCAAAATTATATTGTCATGAGATTGAAATGAAGGGAACCCGTGAGTCAGCGTATATACTGTTTCATTTTCCTGGTTTTTAATATGGCTCAGAGCACCATCGCACATGAGGCTTGCATTTCCCATAAGGACTCTATATTTAATAATAATTAAATAAGCCTTAAAAACGTGTGAAAGAATAATTGTTAGAGATAGGTGTGCATATTTCAAGAAGTTGTGACAGACTTTGTGCATAATCTTAAAATATTTAAGATTACATGAACGTCACTAAATAATATATGATTTACATTTTTTTCCATGAAAATTTAGGTTGAAAAGATGTTAAGCAACTTTGGGGACTGTGTCCAGTACAAAGAAATAGTAAAAAGTTCCCTCGAAGAGTTAATTTCTGGCTCTAAAGAAGTCCAAGAACAAGCTGAAAAGATCTTGGACACTGAAAATCTGTTTGAAGCGCAGCAGTTACTTCTTCACCAGCAGGTAGATGCCTCTTTACTCCAATGCATTTGTGAAAGTTTATTAATTGCTGACAGAGCCAGAGAGATGGAAAGTGTATCACCTGGGGGGTGAAGGAGGGGTTGAACGGTTAAAAGAACTTGGCACTTCTGTTCTCTCTGTTAAACACTAAATATTTCAGAAGATCCTGCAAAACAAATTCTTGGATGGAATGACCCAAAGACACCCAAAAATTCACAGAATATTGTGGAGGGAAACTTGTTCTAGCTATGAAAGTCTGCATGAAACCTGCTTAATTTTCCTTTCCTAACAGAGAAAGAAAGCCTAGAGATGAACAAATTGTTTCATATTTGAGAGCATTAATATTTTCTCGTTATAATAAAGTCTGTCTCTTGGATTTACAACCTTTAAAAAACACCTTAGTTTGAGAAATCATAACTTTTACTTGATATGCCGGATCTTTCAGGAAAATAGGCTCTTACTCTGCATTAGAAGTGGAAATAAAGTAAATCTTTATTCAATTAATTTTAATCAATTTAAGTCTTGATAGTCTGGAAATGGGCATTAAAATATAGGTGCATAAATGTGATATATTACTTATCAATCTCACTATAAATAGAAATGAGTCTAATAAAATATTTACTACAATTCTAGCTTAGTTAATATATAGCAAAATACTACCTAGTTTTATACATAATAATATATAAAAATAGGGGGTACATTATAACTACACATAAAATAGTAGACTCTAGGCTTTATAGATTTACTTAAAAATTGTAATAAGGTTGGTGAGTAGAAAAAATTAACGTTTGGTGTTACGTTGTTCTCAATCATTGTAAAACTGTCATTTGGATTTCATTTGCATTAAGTTAGACAAATATAAGATTATAGATATTTATATATTTTAAAACTTCTCTTACATTTCTTGGACAGGGAGCTTGGTAACATAGCAGTGTTTACATTGTGAAATCTCTAAACTTGAGATTTATGTACCATTCTGTATATACCATACTTCAATAAAAAAAATTGTTTCCCAAAATATCTCAGCAGATTAATCATTCTAAATACATTCAGGAATTGAATCTCTTTAACTTTAGCATTTTTTACAGAATGGTTGATAAAAACTTGGAGGTGGGGGAGCAGATGTGGCTCAAGCCATTGAGCACCTGCCTCCCACATGGCAGGTCCCAGGTTCGGTTCCCGGTGCCTCCTAAAAGGACAGGAACAAACAAGCAAAACAAGCAAAGAAACCAATTCAAGGAAGTGCCGGCTTCCCACATACATCCTGGGTTCAATCCCTGGCCCCTGGTACCTAAAACAAAACAAAAAATCTTTGAGGTGGGGCTTAGTGTTACCAGCAGAAAATAATTATTTAAGGAGGAAGGTGTCCAGCGGATCATTTTGCCAAATTCCTTCTGGAATATTGCGCCAAGTGTTCAACATTCTCTAAAGTTGTGCCCAATTAAAACACTACAGCAAATCAATTGTTTATCATTAAAACAAAATGTTTAGAAATAATGCCCACTTCTGAGTAATATAGAGCACCCTTGCTCTTTTGCCGGCCAGTCTTGTTTTTAGAGTACAATCCGGGCCCTCTCCATGGGACCGTGCCTTTCTGTACCCCATGGAAGGGTGGCACTCATGTGCCTATCAGGTGCTATGAGAGTAACATTTACAGCCATCTGTTGAACAAATGCTTCCAGCAAAAGTCAAAGAGGATCTCGGCAAAGAAGAGAGAGGTGCAGCAGCAGATTGCCCAGGCTGAGCGGGGAGAGGGCGGGCTGCCCGGCCGAGTCCGAGAGGAGCTGCGGAGGCTGGAGAGCACCCTGGATGGCATGGAGCACGGCTGGGAGAAGCAGGAACGCCGCATCCAGGTAGGAGCTGGGAGGGGGGCTTCTCCTGGCAGGGCCTCCGAAGGGCCAGCGTTGTTAGCACTTTGCACCAATGCTGTCTTGTGCCATCACGATAGCCTTATGGTGTGGGTACCATAATTAACACATTTTGCAAGTATAGAGGCTTAAAAAGAACACAAAGACCTTATCCAAAGTCCCACAGCAGCCATCAACAACAGAGCCAGGATTTGAATCCATACTTGTAGGAATCCCGAAACTTCCATCATAGCATTTCACTTTTCCAGAAAGTCTGGCAAGCTTTGTGCTTTATCATGATCTTGAAACATTAAAACAATGTTACCTTATGGAAAAGTTTTTTTAGTTTTGTCATCTGCTCACTTTTCTGCCTCCCCTCCCCTCCCCTCCCCTCCCAACAGGCAGGCTTTCTTTTTCTTTATTCCTTTTTCACACTTGAAATAAGATTGTTAATTTCATAGGGCCTTACGCTGATGGAGAACACAGAGCTCATCTAGTCTACATCTTCTTTATAGATGACGATGTGGAAACCCAGAAAGAAAACCCTTATAGAAGACAGAGTCAACTCCATTCAGTGTGACTGAGCGAAATTTGAACTAAGAGTTAACTGGAATTGGACAGATTTCCAAATGAAATGAAAACGGGGTAATATTTTATGACGAATTTGTAATCTATGTTGTTTATTTCTTCAAATTTAGGTCACATTAAGAAAATGGGAGCGATTTGAAACAAACAAAGAGACAGTAGTCAGATACCTTTTTCAAACAGGTTCCAGTCACGAGCGCTTCTTGAGTTTTAGCAGTTTGGAAAGCTTGTCTTCAGAATTGGAGCAGACAAAGGTACATCAATGTATAATCTCTTGGTACTCTATATTCAGAAGAAAAATTGTATTTCTACTCCATTGCTACTATTAATTATTATTCATTTAATAACTACTTATTATTTATTGATGGCACACTCTTCAAAGCACTGGGCTAGTTGCTCTGGGGAATGAGAACTTAAATAGGATTTGAATATCAAGAACTAAGAGAAGGTTTTCATTAAAATGGGAAATGTTCAGAGTCTTAATAGGTGGATAGATTTTTAAAATATCTTCCTGGAGGCAAAGACATTTTTAACTGAACTTCAAATGGCAGATAAGACTTAGAAAGCAAAGTTTAGGGCAGAGAAAGGGCCTTCTGGAGGGGAGATAGCCTGAGCACGGAATGAGGGAGGGAAGTTCTAGACTCCGGGATGCTGGGTTGTCAGGCAGAATAAAATGTGGTTGTAAAGGAAATTCGAGTCCCACCACAAAGAGTCTTGAAGGCGTACAACAGTACTCTCTAGGTGACCTGGAGCCACTGGGTGTTTTTAAGACAGACAGTGATGGGATCAGAGCTGTGCTTTAGGGGGATGAATTCTGGGGCTGTTGTAGGAAATGGGTTGAAAAGGTGAATGACTGGAGTCCTGAGATCCAATGAGCAAGCTCTTGCATCTGCAAGTGAACATAGACATGAGTAAGAGGGTGGAGGTGGCCATTGATACCAGGGCTGATTGCAAGAGACTTGGAATGCACTCTTACATAGGGCACCTGACTGGGTAGAGAGAGTGAAGGAAAAGAAGATGGTACCCAGAGTTCTGAGCCTGGCAGGGAAGAGGGGAGGGAGACGGTGGCCATGAGGGAGTAGCTGTTAGCAGGGAAAGTGGCCCACTCCGTGTAGGATGAAGTGAGTTGGGGCCCCACTGGGACATCTGAGAGCTCATGTTTACAGGTGTGCTTGGCGAGTTCAGCCCCGCAGGTTCAACCACCTTGGCCACTCAGCAGACCAACACATGTGCAGTAAGCACTAGAGGAGGTGCACAGGCTCTTTTGATTCCTACAGCACGTGTTTTGGGGTTTACAGAAAGGCTGAGTTCCTTAGAGAAATGCGTTAGACAGTGTATGCAAAAGAAGACTCTTGCATGCGTAAGCTTGAGCGTGGAAAGCTCTGTGCTGCTTCTGTTTTCTTACCAGCAAAGGCCTTTGTCTCTCACGCTGTTAGCTTTCATCGTTTCTCTGATGACTAACTCAGGGTTTGAAGTTTCCTAAGGCCACAGAACCTTTAAAGCGCCGCATGATTTTCATCAGTCATTTAAATACAACTGTGTCAGAGAAACCTCAGGTGCCTTTTACAGATATACAAATATGTATAGTGTTAATTTTCACATGTACTTTCCTCCTGATTCCACCCAAATTCTGACACCTGGGACTCCGTTTGCACTAATCTCTGTTTTTACTGCCTTTGGCTAACACAAATGTGACCCTTTAGTCTTAATATTAAAACTCCCCTAGCCTGTATGGCCTCGCATACTTTGGGATTGATGGACTACCATTTGTTGAGCACTTACTATATGTTGGTAATATCACTCCAACCACTTCACATGTATCAACTCTAATACTCAGACCAAGCCTAGGAAATAGGTGCCATTGTTAATCCGGCTGTACATATGAAGAAACTGAGGCACACAGATGTTCCTGAACTTGTCCAAGAGCTCAAGATTATTGAGTGAAGATGGGATTCAAACCCAAGTGGTCTGAGTCCAACACCCACATCTTAGCCACATCACTCTGTTTTCTCTCTGAGCCTCTTTGCTAGTTGTTGACTTCAGCTGCTCACAAGCACATGTAATCTCGGGTCGGGGTTCTCCTCCACTTCTTTCCTCACACCTCCTTGTTAGTACAGGCTTCATCCCGCTTCTAGCCCTCGGTGATGTGCTGAGGAGTGGAGAGCTCACACTGGACTGCCCGCTCTGCTGCAGCACGGAGCCTGGCTTCCACTTCAGATCTCTCTGGTGCCAGAGTCAATTCTTTCCTGATAACATCTTAGGACTTAGATACAAAGCCTTGCAATGTTATTCTATTTCTGTTTAATTTTGTTTTTGTCAACATTATTCTGCTCTGTGGATTCCTTTGCATTGTGCTTTCCCTACACAGAGCTCACACAAAAAGCTACAAGATTAAATGCATAGATACCTTTTCAAACATAACTCTGCTTTCTCCGTGTTCTTCCTGGATACTGGAAAACCCAAGGAGGGAAAACTACTTTATTTTACTCTTCTGATTCTATTCATGGGATTCTGACAGATAACACTGTGATTCAGAATTCACAATTTAATCTGCAGTGATAGCAAGTTCACATATAGTAATAGTGAGTGCTTTCAACCATGAATTTCATGTTGCAGTATTAGCAATTGTCATATTTTAGGATACTATATAAATCTCTGTCTTATGAGGAAGTGGTGCTCACTCATTTTTAGTCGCCCAAATTGCAGGTTACTTCTTGGAAGTAAGGTTGATGTTTCTGTGAGGACATTAAGTCTTTCAAGACATGAAGATAGAATTGTATTAAGCAGTAACCCTCTCCTATGTTATGTGCTAATTCTGGGAGCTTCTCTGTGGGACACGTGGCTGTCAGAGGTCCGATCTTTAAAATAGTTACATCAGTGTTTTGCATCACCTGTTTAGAAAGAGGAAGGTCGATGATCAAGATTGAATCTCCTATGAAGGCTCTTAAATGAGAAGGGATGAGACGCTACATTAATTTTTCTCACTCAGGGTTAGCTCTGCATTTACCTCTATTTCGATTTTCAATATATTTACCTGAAAATATTTGCATAAGAGCAAAAATTTACAAGTTACAAGTTTACCTTGTACATATTAAATCAATCTTTGAATTAAAGTAATTCAGAATTATTGAAAATCAGTGTATAAACTTTATAAACCATTTTGTTCTCAATTTTATGTGAGGGACATAAAAAACGATAATTAGTACTTGGCAGAGTTTTAGGCACTTAATGAAATTGCTATTGAAATGCTAATAGTAACTTTTAAAAAAGCATTACCATCTGTATTTTCCATGAAAGAGCCTGAAAAGTTAAGTGAGTTGCCCGAACAACTCTTAGTTGGCAGATCCAGGATTTTATCCCAGGTTTGCTTCAAAACTTATCTTCTTTCCACCTTGTAGGGTATGCACATATAATAGATAAGATTCACCAACATTACGATGAAATTGCATCTCTTTTCAGAAAACTGATTATCAAAATGTGTTCTTAAAGGTCATGGACCCTTTATTGACTAGCTAAGCTTTTCTTCACTTGAATAAACAAATCTTTATATTCACAGGCCTAGAAATCTGTTATCTCTGTGATTGAAAAACCAGTCACTCTTGGTTGATCATTTTGTGAATAAGATATTTGTTATAAGACATAATAATGAACATTATTATAATGCAGCTCAGAATCCTCAGCAATAAATCAAAACCAGGAAACAATGGCGACATGATTTTTGCGAGACTCGTTGGATAGCCATGCCGGTAGATAGCTGATTGTGTATATAATTTAACAAAGTGTCTGTCTGAGCCATGATGGAAATATGGCAGATCTATTAGCCAGCAGCACTAGATCCATCCGTTCTTTCATCCTGCCACCCATTCACGCATTTTTGCCTCCATGCGGCTACCCATCCATGCTGGGGGAGTCTCTGAGTTATATGTATTTCATGCCCTTCTAACAATTGTAATATCGTTTTCTAGGACTTCTCTAAACGGACAGAAGGTGTTGCAGTCCAGGCTGAAAATCTTGTGAAAGAAGCTTCGGAGATACCGCTTGGGCCCAAGAACAAACAGTTGCTTCAACAACAGGTCAAGTCAATCAAAGAGCAAGTCAAAAAATTAGAAGACACGCTTGAAGAAGAGTATGTGCTTGACAAGTCCTAAACTTTTTTTCTCTGAGATAAAGTTTAATACAATCCTTCCTGTATGTTGTATTCAAAACATTTCTTTTAAAATCTCAAAGTGTCTGTGTATTTCAGCATGTTTTGAGGAAGCCATTCACAATTCAGAATACAGAAACCAGCATCTACAATAGGACAACTATAAGGGATGTGGTTTTTGCATCGTAAACCCATTCTGTCCATGAGAAAGCCATATCTGTTCAATTCTGTGGCCTTTGTACATTGTAGAGGGAATCTCAAGAAGGAACCAATATTTAAAATACTTTTTTTACTGTAGTCTTCTGATGTCACCAGTTAGAGGCAAGGGTGGACGTTTTTGTTTGTGTAGATTCTAGGCCTAAATACATATCACATAGACCAAATGTCTCCAACACCTAGGAGCACATGGAGCTTTTTAATGTGTCTCGGTAACCAGACTGTCACTGATTGATATGCTATCTCCAGAAATTATCGTCAAAAATCTATCCTTTTTAAACTTTTAATGTGTGTTTCTCTAAAAAGAAAGAATGAATGGTTGTCCTATTGGTGTCTTGTTATATATACAATATATACAGAAAGAATCTGGAGGGGATAAACATTTACGTATATGGCAAATGTTCCTTAAAATAATATGGCCAAACATTTCTCTTTTAAAGGTTATTTTGTTGAAATAGTGACAAATTGATGGGTAATAGCATATTATTCTTAAGATATAGGACATCAGTTCTAAGCTGGATTTTAAAATGTGAAATTTGTTTTTAATACAATGCAATACAATACATATATTGTATTTTATACAATAACAACTTGAAATTCACATTTTATGCTTCCCCAGGCTTTAAATTTTGAAAAAAAAAATTAATTGAAACAATTTATGACTTGAAACTTTGAGGACTTTATATTAAATATTCTCCATCAATTTATGGAACTAGTGAAACTGGCGTTTATCAGAAAGAAAGCCATTTTTATTAGGAATATCCATTTGAATCTTTATTCCATTTAAAACTTGAAATATCACATCTTGCTGAGCACATTAGACACACCCAGGGTATAAATTTGAGACTGCAATACTGTTTTATTTGACAATCAATAATGCCGCTGTATTCTTCTTAATGTCTTCAAGTGCCTTTTGGTAAACAGGGAAATCTTCCACTTTTTTTTTTTTTTTAAACCCAAGGCTTATCAGTTAAATGATATACTGTTAGTTCCTCAGTCTTCTTCTAAACCAAAAGCCATAGCCACCTGGTTATGTATGCATAGCTAATACAGGCTAGGAATCTATATTTGAAGCTTTGTGCTTACAAATAAAACCCAAGCCACCTAAAAGCAGCTAGGGTATGCATGTGCAAGAAATCATAAAAGCCCTTTGGAATCAGGACAGCCCAGACATCCAAGAATAACTGGTGTCACTATAGGACGTAAATGGCAGCTCGGATCAGTGGTGGCGGCTGCACGGTACTCTGTGATCATATTAGAGGCTCAATTGTCATCCCTAAAGACGCATCGTATAAAGATCTTGTAGTATAAATTTCCACCGCAGTGTCTCTCCTTTGAAAGCAAGAGGGTACATGTCCAAGAAAATAGGACCTCAAACACAGTTTGGTGCTTGTGTAGTTTATCAAGGAAGTCCTGTCACGGGTCACATGCAGATCCCTTTTGGCTGAGCAATACTCTTTTGGAGGCACAGCTCTGTTCAGAGTGTATCATAGATGCCACTTGGTTAAAAGTTCGTTCTCAGAGGATATGCAAAGCCTGGAGGTCTAGCTCACAGCTCAGATCGAATGCCTGTTTTCCATTCAATGGTTTCACCTGGTCACTGATGTCTTCACTTGGTGATTTAAAGGAAATTGTATTGTTGCTCGCTATTAAAATCCTGCGTTTTGTTTACTTAATCTGGTTAATTTTAGTATTAAAACCATGGAAATGGTGAAAAACAAGTGGGATCATTTTGGCAATAATTTTGAGACCCTGTCCGTCTGGATAACTGAGAAAGAAAAAGAACTCAATGCCTTGGAAACGTCATCATCTGCCTTGGACATGCAAATCGACCAAATTAAGGTGACCTGCTCACACGTTACGTTTATAATCCATGCGTAGCTTTTAAGAACTCCTCTGTTTCATTTCACCAGATGCTGTTTGGCCCCAGAACAGATCTTTCAGTGCTATGTGACTCTATTAAAACTAAATTCACTCAGAATACTGAGCTAAGAGGTCTCGCTTGATTCTGGGCAACATTTTTTGGGTGGAATTATGTATTAATATTGTCTGACATGCAGTCAAAGTCAATATTGTGTGCAATATCATTAAAATATTTTTATGGTTACATCCTTCTTTTCCTTGATTTTGAGTTAACTCCGCTGGATCCTCTGTTGTGTGCCTTCTGTGATGTATAATGTATTCATCATCTACAACTATATAAGAACTATTCCAAATGTCTAGCTCACATTTTAGAGGTGCTTCTCTTTATCAACCACAAGGAGGAGTTAGAGAGACACTTGCTTTAGGTGAAACTTTAAGACATCCTTGTCCTAATATTTTTCTTTATGATGGACTTGGGGCATGGAGTAAGGTGCCTGATAGATTAGCTCTTCCAGCTCTAAATAACCCTGCTCCAGACCGCCTGTCATCATCTCCTTCATTCAAACAGTTTAAAAATATATGGGCTGAAAGAAAACGAGCTCTGAGTGCTCATCTCTCTTTCTTTTATACAATTTTTTTTTTTACGTATTTTCAAATTTCAGCCACTTCTTTTAATATATCAGCTCATTTCCTTTGAAATGGGAAAACCCTCTGCCATTTCATCTGATTAAATATAGTAAAATGCACACGTAGGTGAGGGAACATTTCACATTATGACTCAGAATGCATTCTCACACCATGTGTGTGGTGGGAAGGTACAACGTGGCTTGGCCAAGATTAGACGCTGTGTAGATTATCTTTGTTCATCACTCATTTTGTGTGATCTGGTACATGCAACCTGCTAATGTCTTCTGTATTGTACTGGGAAAAAGAGGGGCCAAGCCATTAAAGAATAAGTATGAAATATTTTAAATCTTTAAAATGGTTTTTAAAACTTGCCATTTTAAAAAGAAGAATAGCATGTTTTGTTTCAAATGTTTCCACTTTGAAAAATCTTTAGTAAACACTTTTTCACTTGTTTAGACTTTCTGTAGTTCACTTACAGGTATCTTCCCCTTTCTACCAGAACTTCCAAAATAGGTCAATGAGCAAATGACATCTTATTGTTACTTTGAAGGAAAAAAGTTATGACACATTTTATTTTTAAATATATAAACATTCAGTTGTGGATTTCCATTCTATCAAACCAAAAATATATTTTAATATGCCCAATATGGGATTTTTCAAACTATCAAAAAAACATATTAAATGAATATGAATACCAGGCAAAAGGTATTTGCTAGGGATTAGTAAAGATAGAGTAGGGTACACCAGTGTGGGATTGGCCAAGTAGATTTATGTTCTGTTACCAAACAGAAGACTATATTATAAGAAAAGAATATATGTAACATTTGCTATCATAGATTTTCACTTTAGAGCGATCTTTAGGATTAAAATTAATGAAGTATTTATGATTTTGTGACGATAAATACTATAAGCTCAATTTTTGTTCTTCATTATATGCTGTTCCGAATTCCATCCTATTCTTCTACCTAGTTGAAAATTTCTAGAGCTTACATTGGGTTCATCTTCCATCTTCTTTTCTTGGATGGATTGGATTTTATTTGCCAGAAGCCAACATATGATTGTGCATTTATGAATTTATTGATGACATATTTCTCTGAGAACTAAGAATTTTCTCCTGAATTAAGATTGTTTTCCTGATGTCCTGCAAACACCTAAAACAGTTATGGGCACATTGTAGGTCTTAATATATATTTGCTGAATTTATGACACATTTTTTAAACTAAGATCTTAAAAAACAACAGCAATATGAAGAAAGATTATATTCATGATCAAACAACACATATCAATTAGATATACAATTGTAGTTCAGGCATATGAAAAATAAAGATAAATAAGGGATGTGTACATGGCTTTTATCTGATGTAAATGATTTCTGACGATGCTGTGTCATCTAAACAGACATGTTTTTTCTAGGAGAGGGGTATTTTCCATCTAAATTATTTGACTTGTCTAAATATTTGGCTTTATTGTGATTGGAGGATTTGTCCCTTCTTTTTCAGAGAAATAACTTTCATTCTCTTACACCAAAGAAAACCTCTGTATTTATGGGAGACACTTACACAGACCCACACATCCTTCATGGGTATCAGTGGCTTTTATGTCTTGTTCGACATATGCAATGTTCTTTGTGCACTAGTTTAAAATGATAATATATAGACATTTCTACTGTAGAGTGCATTGGCTAATGAAAAAAGCAGTGGTTCACGGTGGGGGCATCTCTGGACCACAGTATCAACATCACTTCCAATTTGTTGAAACTGAAAATTTTGGGGCCTCTCCTCAGACTTGCTGAATCTGAATCCCTGGCAACAGGGACCAATGATTCTGATGCATTTTAAATTTGGAAATCACTGGCATAAAGAAATAGGTGGTAGATTTGAAAAGACTGCTTTTAGGTGGGAGTCGGCTCAGAAGGCATACTTTAGCTCAGTAGAATATGAACATGGGAAATTGCTATTTATATTTTAGAAAAATGGAATGAGCGCCAATATTAGCATTCCCATAAGTTATTGGAAAACACTGCTTCTCCAGGTTAGTGGATTAGCTGCTTGGCTGATGGGTAGGCAAGTAAGTCAGCACCTTACTTCGCAACAAACAGGAGTAGTTATTCCTTTTCACGCTGTAGCCAGAAAGCAGGACCACCCTCAGTTTGGAGCAAATCCATCCTCCCAAATGAGATCAAGAAGCACATGGTGTTTGTTCATAGCTGCTGTGATGGTCCAAGTATGTTGAAATGTCAGCTGAGGAAAATTGCCCTGATGTTCTTTCTCTGCAAATAATTAGAGCACTTGAGGAAGGCAAGCTTGCTCAGCCTGCACTGTCCTTCTTCTTGTTTCAAATATTAGATCGCAACTCAGGAAATAGAAAGTAAGAGCAGCAGCATTACGAGCTTAGAAGAAGCAGCTCAGTCTTTTGCTCAGTTTATTACCACTGGAGAATCTGCTCGAATCAAAGCCAAGCTGACCCAGATAAGAAGATACTGGGAAGAGCTCCGAGAACAAGCCCAGTGTCTGCAAGGAGCAATCTTGGGACATTTATCCCAACAGCAGAAGTTTGAAGAGAACCTTAAAAAGGTAGGAATCAGTCCATGCATGCTAAAGTTATCTCCTTCACATTGCATTTGGAGCAAAATGCAAAATAGAGTTCAGAAATAGAGAAACAAGGAAAAAACACAATTTACCAATAATCTTCAGTTGTCAATGATAATCGAAGTTAACCGTTATTTATATGGCAACTTTTACAAGGTTATCATTATACATTTTGTTCAGAGAGGCATTGAGGCTGAATTATATTGCTTTTGAATAATGAGGCAAGTTGATTTTATATTTTTTTTAAGAATACATGTATCATCACATTGAAAGCTATTCAAAAAAAGTAGGCATGCTGCTTCCCAAGAATAGCTTCTTTGCCTGGATGCATATTCTCCACTGTTATTTTCATATTTCATCAATGTTTTAGATCCAGCAGTCTGTGTCTGAATTTGAAGATAAACTTGCTGAACCAGTTAAAATATGTTCTTCAGCTACAGAAACATACAAAGTTCTCCAAGAACATATGGTAAGAGTATGCATCAACATTTCTACTTATTTATCCACTCAGAAATTTGCTAGTTACTTCTTGAAGCAAAACATGGTAAATAATTTGATGAGAATTAAAATAGAAAAGATTTTATGTTATCTGAGCAGTTACATAGAACAAATGCATCAATTGCATATAACAAAAGAAGTATTACCATGCAAATAAGTTGTCATAAAAACTTGAAGGAATATTAATTTTAAATATATTCTCTTTTAGTTTGAATGTGTGACATTTTCAGATTACAGCTTTAATAATCCCTTTCCTACTCTGTTACCTCTTGCCAGCATTTAAAAAAATTTAATGTGCAATAAAAAATACATGGGTAACAGATTAAATTTTAACCCACCACCCTCAGATGTGCACAGAGTACATCCTCTCTAGTTTTCGCTTTTTTTACCTTGTCCTTGAACTGCTGACCATTGAGATATCTTCAGCAAGGCAACAAACAGATGCTTACGGGAGAAGGAGCGTAGAAATACGCGTTAAATAATTTTAAAATATAGATATTATTTAAAGGAGCGTTAAATAATTTTAAAATATAGATATTATCCCCATTACGTGTGCATACGTGTGTAGGTATATGTACATAATGCAGAGAAAGGCAGGTGTATGCTAGAAACCAGAAAATTGACAACTGGTATGTCTGGAAAGGGGGGTGGAATTTAGATCCTTTGAATCTTTCATAATGAGAATGTAATTTTTGTGTTACTAATGTAATTTTTAGAGATACAATAAAATGAGCAAAAGTAGGAAAATTGAATTTGAAGAAATTATTTTAACAGACAATCAGTGAATACTTGAGTACCAGATAGTACATCTTTCTAATTTTTCCAATATTTAGATTTCCTAAAGCAAGTTATTTTTCTCTGTGTTGATATTCTTATCTGTAAATTGGGGATAATGAGAGAATAAGCCTCTTAGGGTTCTTATAAATATTAAATATGCCAATAAATGTAATGTACCCAACACCATATACGCCACCTAAAAAGTACCCTATGTTTATTATTATCATTGATTCCTGACAGCGGCTTTCTTAGCCACGATTCTTTCTCTGTATATTTTTATAGAGATTAGAGCATGTTACATGTCACTTTTGTAGATTAGAAACAGGTTTTTTTCTTAATGCTCACATATTTAACATAAAATTCATATGATTTCCATAAATTATCTGTATCATTAAAAGAGTTGAAATTAATTTAATCAGACATAAAGCATCAAAGCCGTATTTTGAAAATAGTCCGTTCATTTTCATTTTTTATTTTTGCACTCATAAAGTTCACTTTCTCCTCACTTTCACTACGTCTTACTGACAATCACACACACACACACATTTTTAGTATCATTGGCTGTTTGTGACAAATTTTCACGATGATATGCCTCAAAGAAGAAAAATCGGTCTTGTTTTAATCTTTAAATTTTATTGTGCTAGCATATATATAACACAAAATCTCCCACGTTAGCCATTTTGAAGTGTACAATTCAGTGGCATTAATTACATTTCCAATATCATGCTGTCATCACCAACATCCTTCACCAAAACTTTTTCCATCACTCGAGCAGAAACTCAGCAACCATTAAGCAATAACTCCCCATTCCCCCTGCCCCATCCCCTGGTAGCCGTTAATCTGCTTTCTGTCTCTATGAATCCATCTGTGTTAGAAATTTCAGGGAGGTGGAAGTCTACACTGTCTGTCCCTCTGTGTCTGGCTTATTCACTTCGCACAATGTTTTCAAGGCTCATCTATGTTGTAGCCTGTCTCAGAACGCCATTCCTTTACATGGCTGAATGCTATTCCGTTGTGTGGATATGCCACCTTGTGCTTATGCACTCATCCGTTGATGGACGCTTGGCTTGCTTCCACTTCTGCCTTTGGTGAGTAGTGCTGCCCCTATCCTGAGCCCTTGGTCTGTTCCTTATGCTTTAGGATCTCTGCCAGGCTCTCGAGTCTCTGTCCAGCACAGTCTCCACCTTCTCAGCCAGTGCCCGCAAGGTCGCTGACAGGGACTCCTCGGTTCAGGAAGCCGCGGCGCTACAGCAACAATTTGAGGGGACGCTGAGCAGGGCTAAAGAGAGGCAGATGGCACTAGAGAACCTGCTGGAACACTGGCAGAGGTGAGCAGCCTTCCTCCTTGCGTTGGAAGCATGGACTTCAACAGCCGGTATTTAATGGAAATGCTCAGCTAACCATTCTTTTGATGGAAAATAATCATCCCATATGTAAAATACGTAGAACCAGGTGTCTAATGTGAGAAGATCTTGTTGATCTGGGTTAAAGGAGGACGATCACTGAGATGGAAGCAATGCATATATATCTTCACATAGTATGCAGATATAAACACGTGCAAATGCATTCAAGAAAATGAAAGGGGATCTTTGCATCTTCACGTCTAGGAATAGGATAACCGATGCCATATTATGTATAATGGTTTGGGCTAGGACCTCCAACCTCAAAGGTTTCGTTTTTCAGTGTGATCGTTTCGGATGAACCTGTTTCTTATCTCTGCTTTCTCTAGGTTGGAGAAAGAACTATTGGCTTTTCTGACCTGGTTAGAGCGATGTGAAGCTGTAGCCAGTTCTCCAGAAGCAGGTGTTTCTGCAGACAGAGTCAAAGTGGAGGCTGAACTTCAGTCAATACAGGCAAGTCCAAGGATGTGTAGGGAAGGGAAATGAAATGCTCTTTGTTATGACTGAGTTGCTGAAAAACAAACCTCAATCCAACTTAGTTCTTGGCTTGGTTTTGTGTTCCCTGAGGTGTCATTTCAGCTCAAGGTTATCCTGAAAGGAAGAGAGCAAACTGGGGCTGAAAGATGGTGGTGATGAATTTGGCGATGAACATTCCAGTAATGCATTAGAAAATCCTGTGATATGATGTCTGGTATTTGAATAAAATTATCTGGCAGGGAGGTCGGGGAGGAATGGAAGGGAAACGTGACTGGCTCTGAGTTAATCAGTTTAAAGCTGGGTAATATGTAGGTCCATTCTACTTTTGTATTTATATGGATTTTTATAGTAAAAAGGTTTAAAAGAGAAAGAGAAGTAATCCAGGCTAGGAAAAAGCCACAGTGATGAGTCTTTTCAAGCGAGACAGAAAGAATGAATGAGCACACACGAAAGGTAGAAAAACAAAGTACGCCGGCTTATTCCGTCCTTGAAGAAGCCACCGTTTCGAACTCTAAAGAAACTTTAAGTTTTGGAACTTCAGGCCATGTTACTGATTTCGGGGGATTCAGTTGCTCTGAGGCAAGGGTTCTTAACGAGGGGTCCACGGGTCCATGGAAAGATTTCAGGGGGTCTGAGAGCTTGAATTGAAAATTCAAAAAAGCATTATTATGGGGACGTGTTGGTGCGAGTGTGATATATTTATTAAATGATACGCAGTGTAGTGTGGACTTAGTATGATTTTTATTTCGATGTAGCGTGTTCTAAATGCAGTGGGTAATTGCCTGCAAAAAGGTGGGTAAGGGGGGATGGATGCAGCTCTAATGGTTGGGCGTCCATCTGCCATATGGAGGGACCTGGGTTCGATCCCCAGGACCTCCTGGTAAAAAAAAAATACATATATATATAAGGCACATGTGCCTCCAAGCCCCGCTGAACCACACAGCAGGATGATGACATAACAGGAGAGAGACACAGGGAAGAGCCAAGACGAGACGCACCAAAAACCAGGAACTGAGTTGGCGCAGGTGGTAGGATGCCTCTCTGTCACATCGGAGGTCCCCAGGATTGAATCTTGGTGAAGACAGGAGCAGAAGGATGAGAAGAGAGGGCAGGAAACAGACAAAGAGAGTTGCCCAGCGAATGAACACAGAAACAGCAAAAAGGGGGGTGGTGGGGTGGTGGTAAAATGTATAAAGTAAATAAATAAATAAATCTTTTGGAAAGAAAAAAAAAAGGCGGGTAAGGATGGCGGGGATGGTTTTATGACTTCGTGGGAAAACTCGAATTTCTAAATGTTTGCCGAAAATGACCGTTTGAACAGATGTTGAACCATGTTAGGTTACCAGGTATTGAAATTATGGAAAAGTTGTAAACCATAATTTTGAATAATCCTAAAATTTAATTTAAAGACATGCCGATGTTGAGTGTCATGAAACTATCTGCTGCTCCCTTCTGAGAAGGGGTCCCTGGTGTTTACCTGACTGGCAGAGGGGTCCGTGGAACAAAAAAGGTTAAGAACCCCTGCTTTAAGCGATGATATCTGAGGCAGAAACTTGAGCAGGCAGAATTGCCGATCAGAAGAGGCTTATTTTATTCCAGGTTTACACCCTCGCTTCCCCCCATCATCTTTTATAAAAATGTTAAGAGGCAGCTCCGTTCTTTGACTTTTCATAATTATACTCTAAAACTCCATTCAGAATCTGTACCTACTGCTCCATTTTCAAATCTTCTCTTTCCTTTACTTTGTGGCTCTCCCAGAATCTTGGCTCTCCTGCCTTTCGAGTTTACCAGACACTGATATTCTGCATTTAACCTTCCCATAGTTAACAGCTAATAGTGAAATAGAAACCCACAGTGACCATTTCCTGCCTTGAGTATGAAGGATAATCTTCCACCTACAATCTGGTTCTTATTTTCTTATAAAAACAGTGGTACATGAGAAAAATACAACTAATGCCATTTATAGACTATAGTTAACAGTAATATTGTAATGTTTTTATAGCAAAGGCGAAGAAAGTATTATATCAATGCTAAAGGAAAAAAAAAGAATATGGGATTTAGTTTTATGAGATGTGAATATGATCAGTCTTTTTTTTTTTTCATTTTCTTACTTAACGAGGAGACCTTGGTCATGTCATTTAACCAGTCTGTCCTCATTTATTCATCTTTCGGAACACTGGAGAAACAATTGAGTTTGTTTTTTGGGATTAAATAGGATAGATTTGTCTAGACAGAATTTTTTGGAATGATGCTTCAATAATTTGTTGAGCTGGCTTTTGTCTGTTATTTTATTTTTTGAAGTTGAAATAAAGTTCACTATAAAAAAAAATATGGTGAGGTATTCTCAGAGAGGAAGGCGCAGCTCCTTTCCTTAAAAAACGACAAGAAGGAGTGGATGTAACTCAAGTGGTTGAGCGCCCGCCTCCCACATGGGAGGTCCCGGGTTCAGTTCCCGGTGCCTTCTGAAGAAACAAAAACAAACAACAAGCAAAACAAATGAAAAAACCAACTCAGGGGAGCCGATGTGGCTCAGTGGTTGAGCACCAGCTTCCCATATACAAGGTCCCAGGTTTAATCCCCAGCCCCTGGTACCTAAAAGAAAAATGACAAGACATCGACGCAGAGCTGGTGACCACATGAAACTGTATTCATATGTGTCTCTGTGTGGGAAGTAGGTGCTATTCAGTTGGAGGGACAAGAGGGAGCTGCGGGGCTCTGTCCTCCGGCAAAGGGACATTGCGTCACCGAGCTGCCCTCGCACGTTGTCTGAATACTGCGTGTACCTTCCAAGCTCCCGGCCTTTGTTCTACTCAGCATAAGGCCCCATTCTGCATAGTGGTCCCTCTTGCCATCCACAGGCGGGTTGTGTAGCTTACTTACCCCTTCCTCTGACGCCATTGGTAGCTTACTGAGAGCATACCGGAAGCCTCATTAGGGAGGGAAAGAAAACATTTGATAAATTCCACTCCATTCTGTGCTTACGCTTATCAACCGATCTAGCCCCATTTTCTCTTTTTGGTCATCCACAGAGGTGTTTGTATCACTTCTCCAACCAGGCTGCAACTGCAACTTTCAGGCACCCCCTGTAGCCCCACACCTAAGGGATTCATTGCCTGATGAAACAGGAGAATAGGTGAAAGTAAAAGCCCAGTACCTGGACTTGCATCTTTGTGGTTGTTTGATATGCTTTGATCCTCTGAAGCAATAAAAAAGTCGACTCAATTTCTTTGTTGCTGAAAGTCCGCAGCTTCTAAAGTTGCCTAACTGAACATAACTCAGATGATGGAAAATTAATTTAGGTTCTGGTAACATAATTTTAAAAAAATCACATTAGCAAATCAAAACTACAATGAGGTATCATTTCTCACCTATCAGAATGGCCACTATTAAATAGACAGAGAACTTAGAGTGTTGGAGGGGATGTGGAGAGATAGGAACACTTCTTCACTGTTCGTGGGAATGCAGAATGGTACAGCCACTGTGGAGGACTGTTTGGCAGTTCCTAAAGAAGTTGAATATAGACTTGCCATGTGACCCTGCAATACCACTACTGGGTATATACCCAGAAGAACTGAGAGCAGTGACACGAACAGACATCTGCACACCGATGTTCATAGCAACATTATTCACCATTGCCAAAAATTGGAAACAACCCAGGTGTCCATCAACAGACGAATGGATAAACAAACTGTGGTGTATTCACATGATGGAATATTATGCAGCTGTAAGAAGAAATGAAGTCGTAAAGCATATGGCAACATGGATGAACCTGGAGGACATTATGTTGAGTGAAGCAAGCCAGACACAAAAGGACAAATACTGTATGAATGTGTTACTATGAACCAAATATATTGCGTAACTATTGTCTGATTCAAAAAAAAAATTATATGTATCCAGCATAAAAGAAAAAATTGCATTAGAGGTGCAGCAAAGTTCCACCGGCGAAGCAGAACCAGCAGGAGAATGGGGCCTGGGGGCTGGCCAGGCAAGTCCGAAATCCTTAGGACAGCCTCTGAGCAAGGGCATCTCAGCACAGCCTGGAGTTTCTTCTTCCACTGGGACGCCCCAGCTCTGTTCTTAAGGCCTTTAAATGGATCAATTCAGGCCCACCCAGACCAGATTACTTAAGGTAATCTTCCTTCCTTAAAGGAAATGGATTATGGACTTGCATCACATCCACAAAATACCTTCATAGCAATGCCAAGCCAAGTTGGCCCATAGAACTGCCCATCACAGAGGTTAAGCGGATCCGTGTCTAAATCAGGTAAAAACGACTCCGCTCTCACACCAATGTGAAGCCCTTGGACAGCAGCCACCTGTGGCTCTTGCTGCCCAGGCATGTTGGGACGAGGGCTGTAATATACTCTCCTTTTCTCAGGCACTGCAAAGTGAAGTTGTATCCCAGACCTCCTTCTACAGCAGCCTTTTGCAGTTGAAGGAATCACTGTTCTCGGTGGCCTCCAAAGATGACGTGAAGATGGTGAAGCTGCATTTGGAGCAGCTGGATGAGAGATGGAGAGCTTTGCCACAGATAATTAGCAAGAGGTTGGTTCTTGGAAACTTTCTGATAATGTTCATTTGTTTTTAAATGGTGAGCAGATAAATTAAGAAAGTGTAGTCTTGCTTATACTATGTTAAATTCAATTATTCAGCAGATAATTATAGAAGAGGGAAACTACTTTGTCACTTTTTAAAATCAATGTGCTCAAAAAATTAATATTTTGAATGAAACTCAATTCAGAATTTCAGTCTTATAATCAGCACAAATGATCAAACCAGTTAAGGTATATTGAAGAGTGTAGGGCTGCTATTGTTTGTACTATTTGTTGTCCAAGCTTTCTATGTACATGAGAAAAAAGGTAGCTGAAATTTTGCCTGCTATGAGAAGTTATTAATCTATTAGATGGAGGCAAAAATGGATTAAATTTTAATTAACCAGGTGGTTTAGTGATTGGCATCTATAGCTTTCTAATATGCCAGGAAACCAATTTTCTCCATAAGTTGGTATTGATTACCCATGTGACCTTAGGTGAGGCATTTATTGTTCATTCACTCAGCAAATGTTTATTGACCTCCTGCACTGAGCCAGCCATTCTTCTACGTGCAGATAATAGCAACCGTAAGCAGAGTTCCGTTCTCTGCTTTCCTGGACCCTGTGTTCATTCACGCGTTTATTCTTTCATTATTCAGTCAATCAGCAGATGTTTTTGTTTTTTCTTAAATTAGGTCTCTCTTCAGAACCAGGCACCATGTTACACTCTAGAGCCCAGTGAATTGCAGTGTGGGGAATAACCAGGAAGCCCCTGAGAGGCCCGAGCACAGGGTACCATGGGCACAGAAGGAAGGGATGTGTGGATGGCTGTAGGAAAGGCGTTCAGGAGGATTTGAGGCCAACTCTCGAAAGCTGAGTCACAGTCTACAAAATAGACAAGGTTCTATCTCACCGAGATACGCCTAACACAGAGGGAAAGTAAAGGACGCTTCGAATGATGCGTGTGTGCAAAGACCTTCTTAGTATAATTTATGCATGTACACATAATGTTTAAGGATTGAAACATGAAAGGCGATTTTAAAACTTGAGCTTTGGATACAAACCATTGTAGTGGAGATTAATATTGGAGTTAAGATATTGTTCTTAACACCAGGGATATATCCTGGCTTCAGACCGCCTAGTAATAATCAACGTAGTTTATTACTTGGTCACTTATTGATACCAGGCCACATCCCAGGATCCTTTCTAGGTGTTGAGGATAAAGTAGTGAGCAAGGAACATAAAGCCCCAGCCCTCATGGAGCTTGCAGTTAGAGTGTGTTGGGGTAGGGGTAGGGTTGAAGATCAATACATAACTGGACAGGGAAGCGGGTGTGGCTCAGTGGATGGAGCCCCCGTTTACCATATGGGAGGCCCGGGTTCGCGTCCCGAGGCCTCCTTGTGAGGGCACGCCGGCCTGAGCGGTGCGGTGGGCTGATGCAGCAACCTCACGGCAGGAAGCGGGTGTGGCGCAATGGATAGAGCACCCGTTTACCATATGAGAGGCCCTGGGTTCGCTTCCCGGAGCCTCCTTGTGAGGGCAGGCCG
>JAQZBX010014838.1:0-38196 GCA_029593785.1 Cabassous unicinctus
GGCACACAATGCTTCTTCCAAAACTACCATTCTTGGACTTACCGAATGTCTTATCTACCGCCATGGCATTCCACACAGCATTGCTTCTGATCAAGGAACCCATTTCACAGCAAATGATGTGTGGGAATGGGCACATGTTTATGGAATTCGCTGGTCTTACCATGTTCCCCATCACCCTGAAGCAGCTGGATTAATATAACGGTGAAATGGCCTTTTGAAGACTCAATTACAGCAACAACTAGGTGGCAATACCTTGCAGGGCTGGGGCAATGTTCTCCAGGAGACTGTGTATGCTCTAAATCAGCATCCTCTCTATGGTGCTGTTTCTCCCATAACCAGGATTCATGGGACCAGGAATCAAGGGGTGGAAATGGGAGTGGCACCACTCACTATTACCCCCAGTGACCCACTAGGAAAATTTTTCTTCCTGTCCCTGCAACCTTAAGCTCTGCTGGTCTACAGGTTTTAGTCCCAAAAGGAGGAGTGCTGCTACCAGGGAACACAACAATGATTCCATTGAACTGGAAGTTAAGACTGCCACCTGGCCACTTTTGGCTCCTCTTACATGTGACTCAACAGGCAAAGAAGGGAATTACTGTACTGGCTGCGGTGATTGATCCTGACTATCAAAGGGAAATAAGACTACATCTACATAATGGGAGGAAAGAAGAGTTTGCCTAGAATGCAGGAGATCCTCTAGGGCGTCTCCTTATACTGCCATGCCCTGTGATTAAAGTCGGCTCAGTGGATAGAGCCCCCGTTTACCATATGGGAGTCCCGGGTTCACGTCCCGAGGCCTCCTTGTGAGGGCACGCTGGCCTGAGCGGTGCGGTGGGCTGATGCAGCAACCTCAAGGCAGGAAGCAGGTGTGGCGCAATGGATAGAGCACCCGTTTACCATATGAGAGGCCCCGGGTTCGCTTCCCGGAGCCTCCTTGTGAGGGCAGGCAGGCTCGCAGGCCGGCTCGCGCGGCGCTGTGGGCTGATGCGGCAAGACCTCACAGCAAGGGGGAGATAAGCAGACACAGAGAAGACACGCAGCGAATGGACACAGCAGCACAAGCAGCAAGGGGGGGATAAATAAATAAAAAATAAATAAATCTTTAAAAAAAATAAAAATAAAAAAATAAAGTCAATGGAAAACAGCAACAAACCAATTCAAGCAGGACTAACAATGGCCCAAAACCTTCGGGAATGAAAGTTTGGGTCACCCCACCAGGCAAAGAACCACAGCCAGCTGAAGTGCTTGCTGAAGGCAACGGGAACATGGAATGGGTAGTGGAAGAAGGTAGTGATAAATATGAACTTCGACCACGTGACCAGTTACAGAAACGAGGACTGTAATAGTTATGATCACTTCTTCCTTGTTTCGTTATAAGTATGATTGTATATGTACACAAAACGAATTTCTTGTTTTCTTCCACAACCTTTTCCCCTATCATATGAAAAGCTGTATTAATTCCATGTCATAATATTTAAGGATGTCAAGTTTAAGAGTGAATATTACCAAGGACTTGCACCCCACTCTGTAGGGAATTCACACGCTTCCGGTTGTACGCAAGGGAGTTGAACATTGTTAGGCAGAAATATACTTGCCTGTTATTGTTTTTACTTAGAGACTAAGTATGGTTTAGGGAAATGTGTATGACTGCCGAGTTGACAAGGGGTGGACTGTGATGGTTAGGCTAATGTGTCAACTCGGCCAGGTAATTGTGTCCAGGTGTTTGGTCCAGCAAGCACTGGGCTAATTGTAATACAAGAGCATTTATGGACTTCAATCACCAGTGAGTTTACTGCGTGGATGGCTGATTACATCTGCATCAATCAGGGACATTGCATCAGTAATGAGTGACGCTTTTATGCAATCAGTTGAATGCCTTAAAAGGGGAAGTGATTTCAACATTCAGAGAGAATTTCCCAGCTCGTCATTGGACAGCCAACTTCTCCCAGAAACTCATCAAGGACGTTTCATTGGACTTCATCAGCGCCCCTCGTTTGCAGCCTGCCTGCGGAACCTGGACTTGTGCATCCCCACGGTTGCGTGAGAGACTCTTTTAAAATCTCTATTATTGATAGATATCTCCTGTTGATTCTGTTTCCTGAGAGTACCCTAATACAACACTATTCACCCACAACTGCAGAAACACACCATTAGAGTGTGCCCGCTGACTGCATAAACAAGTCATTGGAAAGCAGCTTGCATTGTCCACCCAGCAGAAAGCAGGAGAAAAACAGGATATTTCCACACTACCCACCTATTTTCATAAGCCCCTCATAGGGGCAATAGCCAGGAGACAATCAGCACCAGACAGCAACCCTTAACCCCCTAAGAGAATCAAATCACGTGATAGAGCTCCCCTGCTTTGTCTCAACTATACCAATTAGCGCAGATACTGGAATCCTGTACCATCCCCCCATAAAAAGGGAACCCCAGGGCAGAACTTTGCATTTTCTCCCTTGAAAATGCCCACCTTACACTCTAAAGGCGTATTTCTGTTCTCTTGCTTTAACACTCCCCCCCTCCCAATAAATTCTTTGCTTGCCTATTTTGCAACTTGTCCTTGAATTCTTTCTAGGGACTAAGCCAAGAACCTAGACACTGTCACCAATAACAGGATGGTAAGGGCAAAATATCTAGTTAAAAACAAGACAGAATATTAATTTTTTTAATTGTCTCTATCACTTAAATAAGGTTCATGTACTTACAACCCCAGTCTAAAAATCATAAGGAAAAAGCATTGGAAGATAAGGTGTTCAAGTCCTTCTTCAACTCATTTAAAGCAATGAAAAGAGAAATGTCCGTCTTTAATTGAAAGCCCTGGTTTAGAAGTAAAAGTTAGTAACTTTCTATATTATACAGTTATGACAACTGAATTCTTAATTCAATATGGAGTTCTAGAAAAATTATTAGAGTTCAGGCTCATTACAGAGGAAACAATTTCTTTCTGTCCTCTAGTGTAATTTGACATGGCACTGAAGAACTCTTACTGTTTCTGTAAATGTGTTATATGTGGCTAAAAGACATTTAAAAAAAAACAAACAGATCAAGCTGTTTCCTTAAAGTATTGCTCATATTTGCTATAGTCAATCACTTTGCCAAAAGGTGGGTTCGGGGGAGAATAAAACAGAAACAAATAACAAACCAAAGGAATTTAATAATTCTGAAGAAACTAACATTCAATATATGGCCATTAGGCCATTAATAAAAATACCCATGCTATCATAACCAGCAGAACTGCCACCATAAACTGAGTAGACTATGGTGAATTACTAAGCGTCATAAAATTCTTAAGTATCTTGTAGAATGCATTTTCCCCCATTTAGGAATTATAACTCAGAAAGAAATATTCTAAAAGGAACATTCTGTTCCTTTGAGTGTCAGAACTCCAAGTTGTTTGAATGGAAGGCCACAATAAATATTTTTTACAGCAGAATCTGAATAATATGCTTGCATTTCCTATCAAGTCCCAGCTTTTGTACTAAGCTCAGCAGGATCGAGGTAAAATCGTAGAACTGTAGGGGAAGACTATGTTTGATGCTCTTCATCTTCCCATGATATGCCTGTTTCCATATTCTCAATCTCCTCTTGCCTCTCTCGCCTTATCCATGCCATTCAGGTCAACCAATACGTACTTAACATGCCCTGTGTACCAGGTCCCAAGTGCTGCCTTTACAGTTCTGTAAAAATGTGCCTCAATTCCAGGCAAAATCTTTAAACACAGAAAGAGAATAGGAATCCCAACTTTTCATTGCTCTTAGGAGTTGGTCTTTTATCTGATCACATTATCTGTTTTATCTCCATAACAGCTTACAGTAGTTTGTGGTGGTGTTATTATGATGGCATGGCTGTTTAAAAGAACCATTTCTTTGTTTTCAGCCCTTATCTTTTGCACCAGAAGCAACCATTGCTCTCACATTTCTTATGCTATCTCCCACATTGGCTGAGGAAAGTGGTTCTAGTTTTCCTTTGACCTTCCTTCTCATTTTCAGAGAGGTGTCTTACCTATTTAAAGATGATTTGTTGAAACCAAATGAGCAGTCACGGAAATGTAAGAACCCACAGAATGTCCTCTTTCATTTGTAAAATCTGCATTCTAAGACAGTTGCTTTTAGAGAGAGGCTGTTATTTATATGGCAAATATACCTGTTTGTTTTCAAAGAAATATAAATCCCTCACTGGCTTATAACTGCAATGGATCTTCAAAAAGCTGGGCAAACTGAGAAATGGCCTTCAGCAATAACCATTTGTGTTAACATATCACATTTCTTTTGATGGGTATATTAAAATCACAAAGATTAGGGGGAAGGGAGAATGGGGGGAAATTTGCATTTTAACTCTTTCCTAGTACTTCATTAAAAGGATTTTCACTTCAATCATGGCTGAGATCTAACTTATATTTGGAAAACAGGAAATGAAAATGTAAAGAATAGTCTTATCTCAGGCAAAGAGAGTGGAACAAGAAATCTGGTATTTGATTTGATTTTCACAAGTAAGGTTCAAAGAACATCTGTGCTTAAAGCCACAGATCCTTCTGTATAGAGCTGTCCCTTAGAAGTTCTAAGAGCTGAGTCCATTGATCTGTGATTGGATAAACAAGATTTTTGAAGGGCAGCTAAAGTTTCACTTCGTTTTTCAACAACACTCTTTCTCAAACCTGAAAACATCTATCTTGTTCCTAGAGAACTTAAGATACATTTCTAAATGCAGGACATCATTGTGATGGCAACTGCAGACAAAAGCCAGGCAGCCTTATTGAGACATTGAATTCTTTTTAAAGAATTTTCATTCAGTTTCTTAATGAGTATCTCTGTCTTTAGGGTAAGAACTATTACTAGAAATACAAGTGCTACTTCCCATGAGGATTTCTAAGTTTTAAATCTATACAGGGTACAGATCTTAGCCAGTGACATGTACATGATTCACTCAGTATTTAAGATTATCTTTGTGTATCCAGCCAGCAATTAATCAAAGAAGAAAATTTTTCAGACACAATCTTGGTCAATTCAGAGTTGTTTCCAATTGTCAGTGCTTCTGATGCATGCCAGAAAAAATCATGAAATTTTAGAGATAGAAGGGACCTTAAAATCATATAAATCAAATATGTATAACATAATTAATACAGTGCCTGACACAAAGGGCTCAATAAACAATAGCTTGTAACATTCAGTAGTGTAGTTGTTGTAGTACATACTCTCCTCCCCCAGCAGTTCATTTTACAGATGAGGTCCAGAGAAATTAAATGACTTGCCCGAGGTTATAAAGCTAATGGTAGAACTGAAATTGAAATGCAGATTTCCTAACTAGTGAAATAACAGTTTCCCCAACACCTTGGGGGAAATAATCTTTTCAATTATAATAAGCTATTTTGTCAAATAAAATATCCTTGTCTTAGGCTTCACTTCTATTTTCAGGTGGCAAGCCTTCTCAGTTTCTAACCCAATTAACTTGTAGGATCACAGAACTTGATGGCCTTTCTCTCAGCCCTCCTTTTAACCTCTCTGCTATATTTAACACCATCACCTACACTTCCTTTATTTAAGCCTGAGCAACACCACAGGGAACCAGCTCCTATTTTTCTGATTACCTGCTCCTGAGTTTTCTTTACTTTCTCCTTCCTTCTTCATATACCAAAACAAAAGATTAAAAGAAAAAAAAAACACCTCAAACCTAGAATCTCTGTACTCTTCTTCAGAGTGCATATATATTATCACACAATTGAGTAATCTCTCCATGTGTCTAACACAAAACATTTATTATCAACGCTAATTCTTTCTTGAAATCTAGCAGCAAATTTCCAGTGTCCTACTGACATGTCCAACTAGATGTCTCACTATTATCTTAAAATTACAATGTTCAGAATCAAAATCATCTTCCCCTCAAAGGTACCTCAAAATCCTGACTTTCAAAATCTAGTAACAGTTCTGTAACTCTTCTAGTCTCTAAAGCATAGAGACATCTTTGAGTCTTCTCACTCCTCAGGCATAAGTAAGCAGTTACAAATTCTATCTTTTCTTTTTTCTTCCTTTCCTTTCTTACTGATATCACACCAGTCGGTTCTTTACCACCAAGGCCAGAACTACTCCAACAGCCCCTTGGAGCTCTACCTTTAGTCTACAATCTCACCAACCACCTGAGGGTAATCTTCTTGAGTCACAGGCAACATACTGTTTCTCAGTTCAAATGTGTCCATTTGCTCTACTAGGATCCAAATGTTTTGGTTTTGCAGTCAAAATTCTCTATTGACGAACACTGTTATGGACTATGTTCATTGAATTTCCTAGCAAAATTTGAATTGTCACAGTGTTACATGTCACATTTGTATGTTTGTGAATGTTTCCCTTTGAGATTATTGTCAATGAGAAAAGGCTTACAGTGTGGTTTATTGCTGTTAATACCTCCCAAACAGATAATCACTTTCTAGATAGATAGTATCATCACTGTTTTCTACAAATAATTCAAGCTAAAATACAGCCTCAATGATAATAGTACTGAAGAAAAGCAGGAAATCTGTTTCATTTTCTCTAACAAAAATTTAAGGAAGCCTGTTAAGAAATACTGCTTAGGGAAACAGAGGTGGCTCAAGGAGTTGGGTACCTGCCTACCACATGGGAGGTCCCGGGTTCGGTTCCCGGCGCTTCCTAAAGAAGACAAGCAAGACAGCAAGCTGGCATGATGCTCTAGCGCAGCAAGCTGAGGCAACTAGATGATGCACCTAGAAAACACAAGAAGCAGGGAGTGGATGTGGCTCAAGCGATTGGGTGCCTCCCTCCCCACACAGGAGGTGCCAGGTCTGGTTGCCAGTGCCTCCTAAAAGATGAGCAGACACAGAGAACACACAGAGAGCAGAAAGCAAGCACAAACAAGGGTGGGGGAGAAATAGATAAATAAAATAAATCTTTTTTTAAAAAAAGGAAAGAAATTACTGCTTAGAGACCCAGAATTTAACATTTTGCCATCTGGGCTAAGCTTATTTTTTAACAGGTAGTTATTTTAATTCACTACAGTCTCTCTCTCTCTCCCATATTGTTAACAAAAACGGTATGGGTTCTGACTTCTCGAGCTGTTTAGGGATTGGTGTCATGAGTGAACCCCTGGGAAGGCTATTGGCTAAATCCCTCTGCAAAGAAATATATCTACAATAGCAAATCTTTGATGTTTCTCAACTTTCATTTGTTTTTCTTTTATGCATCTCTCATTCCTTAAAAAAATTATCTCTCAAATGTAAAGTAGATGTGGGGACCCAGCCGCCCCACCAAGTCCTCAGCACATAGCCGCTTATGTGACCTAGACGTAAGTTAAAGGTTGACAACACTCCCCAGAGGGGAGAGAATGTATAGATGGTATCATAAACTATAATCTTCCCAAAGCAGTAAATGTCCTTGGTAAATGTCCTTCCTACCGAGCGTAGTGAAAACATCACCAGACCCCATGTGTATACCTCATGTGACCCTAGCAAGAACTCTGCTCTCATACTCTATGGAACGTCCTTGTCCTAAAATTGCTTATTTATCACCCCTCATTTTCTCGTCTTCATTCTCTGAATCACTGCCATCAGAGATTCTCTCCTGTCCGTAAGTCCCAATAAAGCTTATGCCTGACTAAATGCCAGGAGTGTTCTTTGGTCTCACAGCCGCACCAACTGCCCTTCAGGAGTTGGGTGGTAACAGTAGAATTCTTCTGAAACTTTGGTTGGTTCTCTCACCTATTAGATTGGCAGAAATCCAAAATTTTGACAGCATATTCTCTTGGTCATGTGGTAAAAGAAGAGGCATTTCATACATTGCTGGTAGTGATACAAAATGTTCAACGCCTAAAGAGGGGAATTTGGCAGAAATGCACATGCTTTTGGCCTTTGATCCAGCAATGTCGCTTCTAGGAATCTATCCCAAAGTGATATTGGCAAAAATACAAAGGTCATATGTACAGGCCTATTTTTTTTCAGCACTGTCTAATAAGAGTAAAGGAATGGAAATAATCTGTAAACATGGATTAAAAACAAACCATTTTCCCTTGCTTTAACCCTTGCTTCCTTTCCCTGTTTTTCTCTTTTCTCTTCTCCCTTTCCTTTTGTTTGCTCCCTTCCCCTTCCTCTGAACCCTGACAAACTGCATGGCTTGCAAAATAGCTCCTTAAAGAACTGTTGGGGCAATTGCTGGGAGGGGATAGCTCCAATGAGCACAAGGAAGAGGCATGAAGAACCGAATTCTACTCCAAGTTTTACAAGAGAGGTGAAGTGAAGCAGCCAGTCCACTAGGACCTCTCTCTTTCCTTCCACTATAGAGCTTTGTGGGATTTTCTGTGCCTTAAATAAGCATGTATTTATATGTGCATTTATAGTAAATCTAAATGCATATTTATTATAATAATGAGTGAATCCACCTTGAAAAGGCGATAAATCAGGTTTAGAGAAGCAGCAAAAGAAATAGAGGGTTTAAATAAATAGATTTTTTTCAATAAATGTTTTTGTTAATATATTCTATTCAGAACTGATAGTACCTATATAATAGAAATGACCCTGAAGACTACGATATAAGCATATATCTAAAAAATAAAGATTCTACAACAAAGCCTATGAATGACTTTCCAAGTTCTTTATAAGTACCATACCTCTCCTCTTGTTTACCTTGTTGTGCCAATGCTTTATGGAAGTCAGAAGAAAGAATTGCAGTCTTAAGGACCCTAGGGCAAGACATAATAGTACCCTTGAGGCCTAAAATAATTGATATCCCTTTTTTAAATGTCAAACAAACGAAACTATTTGTCTGAGTCCAGTGTTATCATCATCATTATTATAAGTAAAAATATTTTAATTCAGGTGAATCTTATATTAAGCCATTAGTATCACATTAGTTGAGCACTTGAGACTATTTCTTTTGAGGAAAAATCTCCTAGTGACATGGCTAGTGTCAAGATGTACCTTCTTCTGAAATGTTACCAAGACATGAAAGAAAAACTAGTTTTGAAACTTGTCCAACTTGTACATCAAGTCAGCCCACTACCTGAGATAGATCACTCTGCTATTATGTTCTTCCATTTCCATGTTCACTTACTCTACTAGAGTTATGTATTTGTTTATTATTTCCCCATAGTATAGAATAAAGGGCCACCTGAAGCTATAAACCCCAACTGCAATTATAGGTTTTATCAGGTAGCACACTACCTTGGCTCTTGGCCTATTTTTTTTATGGCTCTAGCCAAGAACATTCTGTAGCCATAATTTTTAATGCTATGTTTATTCTCAGTTTTATACAAGAGTGCTATAGCATTGCTTTATTGATCCCTATTTTAGAACCAATAAGTGGTTTATGATCTAGAGACATTATTCACTTTGCTCTAATCCACCATATTTAAGGTGTCACAAGTCTCTCTAATTATACATCATATTACTGTTGTTTTGTTATTACTATTTTAGTACTAGTCATTGTTGCTATTGTCTTATTATTTATCATCATATCCCTTCTAATGGCTGACTCATGCCTATGATCTATAGTATTTGAAGAGACTTTCCATCAATGGCTAAAAAAAAAAGAAGTATATATTTCGGCAAAAATACAACCAAAGCAAACTAGGGACAGTAGTGTATAGCAATATATTAATAACCTTCCATCAATGGTTTTAAAAAAAGTATAGTATTTGAAAAGAAAAGTGAACAGAGAGAACATAAGTAAGCAAATCCTCCATACAACAATCTTGTGCTCAATGCTGCTAAAATTTTACAGAACAATTTCAGATTCTGAAACATAGACCCAGTATTTTGACGGTATTGAAAGAAAACAACAGCTGTGACTAGAACAAAATTGGAGCAATAACAAGAAACTTCTGCTACATGACACTCCTTTTGGTAATGGGTTGTCGAGAAATAACACCTCCAAAGAGACAAAAATATCAGAGGATACTTTAAAGGACCTCTCCTCTTCCCTTTTGATGTGCTGCATACTGATAATACTGAGATAAGGCAAGAATAAATATATAAATGTATTATAATACTAAGATATTGGCCACAGGCCCACTTCTACCATTTTTTAAAATTCATGGAGGATTAGAATGAGGGTTAGAGTGTAATTCTATTTTCTCTCATATGTGTGTGTGTGTGTGTGTGCAGATTTTTTAATGTAACTGGAAACTTACTGGAGCAAATCATCATGAAATCATTTCATCCAAAAGAAAAACAGTATAGCTCATACATTGAAAACCATTCTTTAAGAATAAGAAAACACGTCAAACAAATTTATGTTCTTTTTTACAAAATTATAGGTTCAGGAGATAAAGGACGAGGATGCCTACTCCCTCCCTTTCTCCCATCCTCCTTCTCTTCCTCCTCCAACAAACATTTACTAAGGAACAACTGTGCCAGGAAAGCACAGTCCCTATCCTCAAAGATCATATACTATAGACACCAAGGCAAATGAAGAAGTAATTTCACTACAGTAAGGTGACTGTCTTTGACAGATGTAAACCAAAGTTGTGTGGCCCAATAGTTCCATCTAGTTAGAAGAATCTTTTGAATCTTTTGAATGATATACTCATCATTCAATACACCAAAAAGAGTTTCTAGATTAAATAAATGCAACAATTTGAGCAGTAAAAATAAAGGGCTATGGGTATTAATCTTGGATACAGAATGGTTTAAAATATTTAAACCATTTAAATATTTAAAATATCTTTTCCACAGTGGACTAAAGAGTATGATCAGTAACACATAGCAGACTGCTATGTCAAAAGCTCTTTTAAGACAAGGGCTAATTTTTTATGTTTATTTTTAATCCTCAGTTTAACACACAGCTATGTGCTTAGTTCATACTAATTGCACACTCAAAACTAGATGAATAGGAAAACTGTTTTTCAAATATAAAGATAGTATTAAAATGGCAAGTGACCTGGGTAAATTGAAAGTATCATGGGAAAATGAGTGAAGACTAGAGCAAAGTTTTGGCTTTTAGTTCAAACAAACAAGGTTCAAATTCCTGTTTAGACACTTAATGAGCTAGTGGTCTTCAGCAGAGTAACTAACCTCTTTGAGTCTCAACTATTTGGTCATAAAATAAGGATACAGATACTGATCTCTTGGGACCTTGAGTCATTGTTAGGAATAAATGAACTAATATATATGAAAGTTCCTATCTCAAGCTATGGTCAAATTTCAGCTACTCAATAAATGTTAGTCTCATTCATGTACTCACCACATACATGGGAAAAAGGAGAGTTCCTGAAACTGGAAAAGACCTTGGAGGTCTACTTATTAATTTCCATTTGAGACATTTTAAGTATGTAGAAAAGGTCATTTCACAACCTTCCTCACCAAATGATTTCATCTTCCTTGAGAGCAGAACAAAAGAAAGTGTCCTCAATATCTAGCATCAATTTCATTCATCTAATTATTTGCCAATTATTATGTATCTACCATGTGCCTTGGAAAATGCTCTAGACCAGTGTCTTTTAAACCTATGTCCAAAGTGATCTAGATGATGACCTGGTGGATGGTAAGTATATACAACAACTTCTATGTTAGAAATTCACCACTTTCTGAAACAACTCTTAGTATTTGGAAAGATTTAAATATTATTTAATGATAAAGGGAAACAGAAGGAGAAAAATTGGGGGGGGGGGTGAAGTAGGGAATGAATAATTCAATCTGAGATACGTTGTGTTGAGAGTCCATTGAGATGTCCAGATGGAGAAGGCAAGTAAACAATTGGATATTCATAATGAAAGTCTTGCCAGGAAGTCATTGACACATAGGCAGCAGTTAAGCAATGAGAGTAGATGAGATCAACAAGGAAGTATGGATACGTTGATAAGAGAGACATGCCAAGGAAACAGCCCTAGGGAACACCAATATTTCAAGGAAAGGCTAAGGAAGAGAAGCCAGAAAAGGAGACTTTAAAGAATTGATCAGAGAAGTAGAAAGAGAACCACATATACTGTCTTATACGCCTATGGAATGAGGGTGAGTTGAGAGGAAGGGAGTTATGGTGGTTTGAAGCTGTATGCACCTCAGAAAACCATATTCTTAAATCTAATCCATTCCTGTGGGTATAAACCAATTGTAAGTAGGACCTTTTGTGAGGCTACTTCATTTAAGGTGTGACCTACTACCCCATAAAGGAATCCTATTACTGGAGACCTTTATAAATGGAATGAATGCAGAGAGGAAAAAACCATGGAAGCAAGAAGGTGAAATGAGTGAAACCTGGAAGAGAAGGGAGAGACAAGCAGATGCCACCATGCAGCTTGCCATGTGGCCAAAGAGCCAAGAATCAATGATAGCCAGTCTTTGGGAAGAAAGCATCACTTTGATGATGCATTGATTTGGAAATTTTCTCAGCCTCAAAACTGTAAGCTAATAAATTCCCATCATTCAAGCCAAATCTTTTACAGGAATTGGTTTAAGCAGCCAAGGAAACTAAAACAGGTTACCTAAATCAAAACAATTTACCTAAATCAAATGTCAGAGAGATCAAATAAAATGAAGTTTAAATAAAATCCAGGATAAAGAATTTAATTTATCCCTAAAGAAGTTCAAAGATCAGTCAAGTGGCAGGGTACTAGGTCCGCACACGAAAACAACTGTGTTCTTATACACTAGCAATGAACAACCCAAAGAGGAAATTAAGAAAATAATTAAATATACAATAGCATCTAAAAGAAAAAAAAACATCTAGGAATAAATTTAACAAAGGATTCAAAAGACTTGTATACTGAAAACCACAAAACACTTAAACAAATAGCAAGACATCCCACGTTCATGGATTGGAAGAGTTAACATTGTTAATGTGTCAAAATCACCCAAAGCAATTGTATTAGTCATTCAAAGGGACGCTGATGCAAAGTATCAGGAATCTGTTGGCTTTTATAAAGGGTACTTATTTGGGGTAGACGCTTACCGTTACAAGGCCCTAAAGAGTCCAACCCAAGGTACCATAAGAGGTACTTCCTCACCAAAATCTACTGCCATGTGTTGAAGCAAGATGGCGAGTGATGTCTGTGAGGGTTTAGCCTTCCTCTCTCCTCTTAAGGCTCCAGGGGCCCAGCTTCTGTGTATCTCAGCTGTAGGCTGGCACAGGGCTCAGCTCTGTTCTCTTCAGCTGCAAACTATCAGGCAAATGGCTCATCTCTCTTCCCAGGGCTGCAAGATCAAAGCTGACAAAGTTCTCTCCTCTGGCATCTATGGAGCTCTCTCTATTCCTGTGTATCTGCTTCCATATGTCTCCTTGATTAAGTGTCCATTTATATAAGCCACAAATGGGGCAGGGGCAAAAACTGAGTCACCCTAATGACATGGTTGAATAAAAGCCCTAATCTTAACATAATTTAATCAAAGGATCTCAGCTGAATCCAATACAATCAAAGGGTATCATGCCCAGAGGAACAGACAGTTTACAAACATAATCAAATACTTGTATCTCTTTTTGAAATTCATAAATAATATCAAACTGCCAGAGCAATATACAAATTCAATACAATCCCTATTAAAATTCCAGCAGTCTTTACTGCAGAATTGGAAAAAGTGATCTTCAAATTTATTTAGAACTGCAAGGGGCCCAAATAGTCAAACAATTTTGAAAAAGAACGGGGTTAGAGGACTCACACTTCCCAAATGCAAATTGTATTAAAAAGCTACAGTAATCATATGGTACTGGCACAAAGATAGACAGTAGAACAAAACTGAAAGTCCAAAAATAGAACCACACATCTATGTCCAATTGATTTTTGACAAGGATGTTAAATACATGCAGTGGGGAAAGAATAGTCTCTTCAACAAATTGTATTGGGAAAACTGGATACTCACATGTAGAATGAAGTTAGACCCTTGCCTCATGTCATATAAAAAATTAACTCAAAATGAATCACGGGCCTAAATATATGAGTTAAAACTATAAAAACTCTTAAGGGCTAACATATGGGAAAATCTTCATTACCTAGGATTCATATTCTTAAATATGACACCAAAACACAAGCAACAAAAGATACAGTAGAAAATTTTTATTTCATCATATTAAAAGCTTTGTGCATCAAAGGAATTATAAAGAAAGTGAAAAGGCAACATACAGAACTGGGGAAAAAAAAGTTTCAAAGCATATATCAGATAAGGGGTTAATATCCAGGATATATAAAGAACTCCTACAACTCAATAGCAATAAGATAAATAACCTAATAAAAAATGGCAAAGGACTTGAATAAACATTTTTACAAAGAAGATATACAAGTGGCCAATAAACACATGAGAAGATGCCCAACATCATTAGTCATTAGGCAAATGCAAATTAAAACCACAATGAGATGCCACTTCACACCCACAAGGATGGCTATTAATTTAAAAAATAATATAAGGAAAATAAGTGTTGGAAAAGAGGTGGAGAAATTAAAACTCTAGTGTATTGTTAATGGGAAAGTAAAATGGTGCAGCTACTGTGGAAATCAATATGGAGGTTCTTCAAAATGTTAAATAAAGAATAACCATTTGACCCAGCAATCCCATTTCTAGATATATACCCAAAGAGTGAAAACAGGGTAGCAAACAGATACTTGTACACCAATATTTATAGAAGCATTATTCACAATAGCTAAAAGTTGGAAACAACCCAAATATCCATCAACAAATGAACAGATAAACAAAATGTGTAAACATACACACAAGGGAATATTATTCGGCCATAAGAAAAAATGAAGTTATGAGAAATGCAACAACATGGAAGAAACTTGAAAGCATTATGCTCACTGAAACAAGCAAGACACATAAGGACAAATATTGTATGATATCTCTTATAACACATGACTAGAAATAGAAAATTCACAGAGATAGAAAGCAGATTAGAGGTTACCCAGGGAGGAGGGATGGAAAGAGGGGAGAAGAAGGAGTATTTGTTTGTACAAATAAAAAAAAAAAAAGAAGAAAAAAGTTTCATAGAGAGGTAATTTAATAAAGGGTCCATTTAATGTTTAAATACCCTCATAAATTCTCCCAGGAGCTAACTGCACTTTCATGAATACTCCCAGTATTGGAAATTTACCACTTTGTAAATCAACTCTTAGTCTTGGTTTATTAGTCAGCCAAAGGGGTGCTGATACAAAATACCAGAAATCTGTTGGTCTTTATAAAGGGTATTTATTTGGGGTAGAAGCTTACAGTTACCAGGTCATAAAGCATAAGTTACTTCCCTCACCAAAGTCTGTTGCCACATGTTGGAGTAAGATAATTGCCGATGTCTACAAGGGTTCAGGCTTCCTGGGTTCGTCTCTTCCCAGGGGTCGTTTCTATCCAGGCTCAGCTGCTCTGCTCTCTCCACAAGGCCAGCTGTAGACTATCAGGTGAACAGCTTGTCTCTCTTCCCCAGACTTCTGCCATGTCTAATGGAGCCTTCTCTCTTTCCTTATGTATCTGCTTCTCTGTGTGTTTACTTCCCAGGGCTCCAATATCAACTCCACTAACTCCTCTGCCTTGTTGTTTTCTCTGTAAGTCCCCATCCACCAATGGGGTAGGGACTCAATGTCCTACTGAAGTGGCCCAATCAAAGCCTTAATCATTATTTAATCAAGTAAAAGTGAAATCTCTGAATTCAATACAATCTACGGGTATCACACTAGCCCAGAAGAAGAGACCAGTTTACAAACATAATCAGTATTTCTTTTTGGAATTCATAAACAAGATCAAACTGTTACACTCCACCCTCTGAATTCCAAAAAGACATTACAATATTCAAAAAACTTTATTTCAGTAGCAATGCTAAGTACAAAATCACATCACAGTCAGTTGACAGAAATACACTTTGTCTTGGGGCAAAGTCCTGTCTTGCTGTAGAACTCTGAACTTACAAAACAATTTATCTGCTTCCAATATACAAATGGACAAAGGATAAACATTTTCTTTAACAAAAGGAGATATTGGGAGGGAAACATGAGTCACGGGTCTCCTACAGTTCCATAAACCTGCAGGGCATACTTCATTAGATGTCAAAGTCTGAAAGTCATTCTAAAGATGATGATTTCTTCTCCCTGGGGCCTTGTGGGGACCCACCCTTTCCACAGGCTTGCCCAACAGCCATTTTCTTGGTTCCACCCTCATCAAGCATCTGGGTGGTGACAAAGCTTCAGACCTCATCCGCCAAGAGTGCTGTGATTGCCACACTTTACCCAGTCTTTGGGTTAGAGTCTTAACCCCCTAGAACAATGAAGTGAAGACAATATCCTCCCTCACCTTTGGCATACAATGAAGTGAAGACAATATCTCTCAGAGCAACAAGTTGGTGACCTGAACTTCCCTAATCCATGAGAGACAGGCCTGTTTCAACCTCAACCTCCTTAATCTCTGAGGAATGTGCTCCACCCTCTCAGTATCCTGGGGCAGCAGGTTAGTAACTCTCCCTGAACAGCAGGCAGGACCATCTGCCCTCTTCAACTGCCGGGGCAAACTCACCCTCTCTGTACACATGGGTGGGGTTCCTCTCTTGGCCCAAAGAGATGTCTTAATTCCAGATCTCAGAGTCCATGGTTTTCCTCTTGAAGTCATTTCCCCTTCAATCTCTCCCTTCCATGTCCCTTTTAGTCCAAGATGACAGTGGTTTTGTTCATACAGCTCTCTCAAAAAGATTGTTGGTTTAGCATGCAAGAAGCAGGGGTCCAAGCCATCAGACAGTAAGGCTTTCCACAAGTCTTTCCTAGATAACTGTATCTTCAATCTTGATTTACAAGTTCCAAGTTTAGTTAAGTCCTCAAAAAGGGCACTATCATCTGGGGGCTTGATTTCCAGAGGCTTGGAATTTCCGGAATCAGTTTTTGGTTTCTTTGTGCCCACCAATTCAGTCCTCAGCTTATCTCTCTCATCTGGCATTTTGCTATAAGCTGCAAGGAGAAGCCAGGTCGCATCTCCAAGTGTACTTTGGAAAGTTCTTCAGCTAAACGTCCAGGTTCGCCATTTTCAAATTCTGTTTTCCATTTAATATCAGGAATCAACCTTGCTAAGTTCTCTGCAACTTTAAAACACAGATCACCTTTCCTCCAGTTTCCAGTAATAGTTTCATCATTTACTTCTAAAGCATCATAAAAAGTCTCTTTAGAGTCCACATTACTATCAACAGTCTCTTCAAAGCACTGTAGGTCTTTTCTACCAAGCATCTCACAATTTCTCCAAAAAATACCCCTTACCCATTTATAAAATGGTTCCAGCATTTTGGTAATTGCAAACACATGACCCCACTCTCAATACCAAATTCTGTGTTAGTCAGCCAAAGGGGTACTGATGCAAAGTACCAGAAATCTGTTGGCTTTTATAAAGGGTATTTATTTGGGACAGAAGGTTACAATTACCAGGCCATAAAGCATAAGTTATTTCCCTCACCAGAGTCTGTTGCCACATGTTGGAGCAAGATGGCTGCTGACATCTGCAAGGGTTCAGGTTTCCTCTTTTTCTTAAGGCTCCATGGTCCCAGCTTCTTCCAATACCAACTGTAGACTGGGATAAATCTCGTCTCTCTCGCAGAGCTCGTTTATCTCTGGGCTCAGCTTCTCTGCTCTCTCCACAAGGCCATCTGTAAACTATCAGGTGAATGGCTTGTCACTCTTCCTAGGGCCTTTGCAGAGTCTAATGGATCTTTCTCTCTTTCCTCACTTATCTGATTCTCTGTGTGTTTATTTCCCAGGGCTCCAACATTAAAACACCAACCTCCCTTCTCTGTGGTGTGGTTTTTTCTGTGAGTCCCTACCCACCAAGGTGACAGGGACTCAATGTCCTACTGATGTGGTCGAATCAAAGCCCCAATCATTATTTAATCAAGTAAAAGTGAAATTTCTGAATGCAATACAATCTAAGGGTATCACTAGCCCAGAGGAAAAGACCAGCTTACAAAACATAATCAGTATTTCATTTTGGAATTCATAAACAATATCAAACTGTTATACTTGGTACACCTCTAAATACTATAAAATTCTTCCTTATTTTGAAAAAAAAGTTTCCTTGTATTTTCTGTCCAGCAATACAATATTTTTCAAATATTTAAAGATAACCTCTTTGACACAGCACTTATACTAATTTGCAAATATATTTGTGTGTATATGTATATACATACATACATATTTGCTTATTGGCTGTCTCTCATTCGTTTTTTTTTTTTCTTTAGGAGGCACTGGGAACCGAACCTGGGACTTCCATGTGGGAGGTGGGTGCTCAACTGCTTGAGCTACACCTGCTCCCTACTCATTTGTTGTTGTTTTTTTAAGATTTATTTTATTTATTACTCCCCACCCCCTTGTTTGCACTCACTGTGTCTACTCATTGTGTGCTCATCTTCCTTTTCTTAGGAAGCACCGGGATCTGAACCAGGGATCTCCCACATGGGAGGGAGGTGCCTAATCGCTTGAGCCACCTCCACTCCCTGCTTTGTTGTATCTCTCATTATGTTTTACTCCTTGTGTCTCTTGTTGCATCATCTTGTTGCATCATCTTGATGTTTCAGCTCGCCACTCCAGCCCGTCATGTCAGCTCACTGTCTTGTTCATCTTCTCCAGGAGGCACTGGGAACCAAACCCAGGATCTCCTGTGTGGTAGGCGGGAGCTCAATCACTTAAGCCACATCCACTTCTCCCTGCTCATTTGTTTTTGCTCATTGTCACTCATTGTCTTGCTCATTGTTTTTTGCTCACTGTCTGCTTTTTGTCTGCTCACTGTTTTTTTTCTCATTGTCTGCTCATTGTTTTTGCTTAATGTCTGCTCTTTGTCTGCTTGTTGTTTGTTTGACTTCTTTAGGACGCACCAGGAACCAAACCCAGGACCTCACATGTGGGAGGCAGGTGCTCAACTGCTTGAGCCACATCTGCTACCCTCTCATTATATTTTCACTCCAAGAGAGTAAGGACACTCTCTGTTTTAGTTAACAATATATCTGCAGCACAGTGCCTGACATACAATAATTGCTCCATAAACAATGATTGAATGGATAAATGTATTGACAAGCAGGTTTAAAACTATAGAATAAATTATTGAATGAAATGTTAGCATTCCTTTCTTTGTGGTTTTTTAAAATTGAACCAATGCTTACCTAATTTTTGAAGACAGTCTAAACAAGCAAGATAGATTGAAAGCCCTCTCAAACTCTCTTCCAGAACTTTGATCCTATGAAGAGCTAATAAAGAGCACAAGCAGTGAAAACATGTAAATAGGAATTGGGAAACCTAGGTTCTAGAAACAGGTCCGCAACTATTTTTATGTCCTTTAGCAAGTCTGACTACTTTTCTACTTCTTAGGTCCTCATTTATAAAATGAGGTTTTTGGACTCTATACAGTCTAAAGTTTTTCCTGGTTTAAAACTTAAAAAGTATGAAAAAAATCACATGTAAATGTTATAATAGAATGTTTAAAGAAAAATATTTGAAATGCCTATGTTGCTCTGATTATATTATCATTTTTCAAACTTCACATTTTTCTTCTTTTCTATGTCTAAAATAAGCTCCTTTTATACCACATTTTCACTTTGCTATATCCTAGTCATTTGAAATAAAACTGCCCTGTCATCTTCAACAAAGTGGCTCTTCAGATAGAATTGCGTTATTGTTTGTTACGATTTCAAATCTTATCTTTCACAAGAGGACTTTCTTCTAGCCCCAGCTAGAAAGTTTAATTTGTATTTATAATTTTTGAGCACAATCTATAGTAATAATTTATTGAAAATTTAAAAATTATCAATTATTACTACTCTATTCCATGAACAACTATCCTAACTCAGATCAAGAAAGTGAATCAAGTATACAAAGAGATATAATATATATATACATATAAATACATATATATTTACACACATATATACTCTATAAAATTACCAAAGAACTTGCATGATACCTCTCCTTAAAAATAAAAATAAAAAAAGAAGATTCAGTATATTCCCACTCTTTTCCAACATTCAATTCTAAGGACAGAGTCAAAAGAAAATACAACATGGTTGTAATACAGTATTCCTCCTTTGATGTTGTCATCATATTAAAAACATTCATAACTTTCAAGACTAGGAACCTAGTATTCATATTACCATAGAATGTCTCCCGGCTATATTGTTATATTATTAGGAAAAAATCCATTTACAAATCCATTTTCTGTTTTACTCTATCATTTGTTATAAATAAAATTAATAAAAAAAAGATCTACTCAGAAAAAGATTGTTTGGATTCTTCCAATATAATTAATGTTTTCATGAGGCTTTGTCATTAATCAGAAAATTAGAAGATTGCATTGTTCAATACTCACCAAGCGTTTAGCATCTAATTAGTCTCATATTGATGTTCCACAAATGCAACCAAATTTTGCAAACAGGACTGCTGCTTAGGCTGTCCCCACCCCACCCCCAAGAAACCCATTTCTTACAAAGCAAAGAGCCCACAAGAGATTTTTGTAATATAAATAAAATAGAACATTTCAGCCTGAATTTAGTTCCAGAAAAAAGACACTTTAGTTCACATTTGTTTAAGAGTTGCGCTTTTTTTCCCAATGCAAAGGAATAAATATTTGCATATATAACATGATTTTTTTCAAAATTTCTTGAATATTGGTTCTTTATCTCATTACTTAAGGATTTTCATCAAACGAAATTGGAGAATCATAGAAAGCCCTTTATGGGAAATTTGAGACATATTTCAAAGAATGCTATAGATGTTATAGTATAATTTTAATGTTACAATTCTAAACTTGAAGAAACAGGACCTACTTAGGATTTCCAGACATAATTAATTTGAACCAAGACAATTCTCTAACAAGCATTCTGTTAAGCAAAATGAGTCTAATTTTCTGAGTGTGACTGAGATATGATAATACAAGGTTACAACCTCAGCTCTGAAGCAGCGTGTCTAATTCAAGGCTTGTCTCTGCGCCTTACAAGCTTTGTGGCCTCGGTCAAGTCATTTATTTATAAAATAAGGATCACAGTAGTACCTTCCTCTAGAATTACTATGTGGATTAAATGAGAGAATTTACCAAAAGTGTTCAGCACCGTGTCTGGACACACTTTAAATGCTTGATTTTTAGATCTTAAAAATATCTGTAGATATCCACAGAAAGTAAAGACCACAGGGGAAATGACTTCATCCTCTATCAGTGTTTCTGTCTGACACCTATGCAGGGGCATAGCATCAGTGCACAAAGATATTCAGGCATGCAACAAAGGGAAAAATATAAATAGGGAACCATGAGGATGCTTCCCACTTTCCTCCACGCCTCTCTCTCCTGATACCATCAGCTTCTATAGGCAGCAGATCATTGCAGGAAAACTGGACCTCATGGTTGTGAGGCCAAATTGCTGCAAACTGGGCAAAAACCCAGGGAGAGAAGAGCAGAGAAAAAGAAGGTCACTGCCTGCTGACAGTAAAAAGAGCCAGGGTTCTTCTATGCATTTTATAGTTCCCCAGGGCTCTCTCCTAGGTGTTTTTAAAACACTCTAAGAGATCTCATCCATTTAGAAGGTTTTCAACTGCTACACTGCTGACTTCCAAACCTGTATCTCTGAACCATAATTCTGTCCTGAACTCCAGACTCAAATTTATCACTACCCATCTTTATTTCCTCTTGGTTATGCCAAGGGCAACTCAAACTCAACATACTTAAAATTAAACTAATTGTCATCTAGAAAGACTGTAGTATCTTCTGTGACCCTATTGTATAAACATGAGTCACCTAAGCCAATGCCCTTTCCTGACCCTTCTCTCCCACTCCCACACACACATTCAGTCTCTAAGATCAGTTGGTTCCACCTATGACCTCTAATTTGTCCCTTCTTTTCCTCCCTTCTTCCATCTCTTTTCTTCAAACTCTTGCCAGTTCTCACCAGAACAATCAGAACAAGTTCTCTAATTGGTCTCCCTGGCTTTCTATTCTGCTCCCCTCTATAGCCTATACTCTGGGTGTACACTGCCACCTAGAGAATCTTTCTAAATATCAGGACATAGTGCGACCACAGTGGGGCTACAGTGGGGGAGTACTACAAGTCTGGCAGCAGTGTGAAAAGTCATTCATTTATGTTACATACAGCATGGGGAATTTTACTTAGATTTTCAAAGTGGACTTAAACTAGGCAAAGAAAAAAGAGGTTACCATTGATGTGACAGAGAGACTGTCAAGAACTATGAAGAGGCTGAGATTTTATTCTCCTTGCAAGCCCACAAGTTAACTTGATATATTTTATGGATGCTTGGTCAGAGACAGGAGTTTATTACTCATTGCACAGCAAGCAGCATGAGCATTATGTTGAGTTGATTCCATTTGTCCCCATATTCCACAGGTACAACATGAAGCAGCCTAGGTAAATGCCTCATGTGCAAAGAATTTGTTTCATGGCCGAGGAATCTTGGGCTCAGGGAACCCAAATCTTTTATAATGGGCTGCAAGCATATCTACCCTTTACCCTGAAGGGAGACATTATATTTTATATACAAATCTGTCCTGTGCTACAGAGACAGACATTATCTTTCGAGGCTGTTCACTTTTTACACATTCTTGAAAAGATATTCTAGAACAAAAAAGCAGTTAGGGGAAGCGGGTGTGGCTCAGTGGATAGAGCCCCTGTTTACCATATGGGAGGCCCGGGTTCGCGTCCCGAGGCCTCCTTGTGAGGGCTCACTGGCCTAAGCGGTGCGGTGGGCTGATGCAGCAACCTCACGGCAGGAAGCGGGTGTGGCGCAATGGATAGAGCACCCGTTTATCATATGAGAGGCCCCGGGTTCGCTTCCCGGTGCCTCCTTGTGAGGGCAGGCCGGCTTGCGCAGCGCCGTGGGCTGATGCGGCAAGACCTCACAGCAAGGGGGAGATAAGCAGACACGGAGAAGACACGCAGCGAATGGACACAGCAGCACAAGCAGCAAGAGGGGATAAATAAATAAAATAAATAAATCTTTTTAAAAAATTAAAAAAATTTTTTAAAAAAGCAGTTAGTGTCTTGTTTGCAAGACATGAAAAAAAAAATGTGAGACCCATAGAGAATGTTTCCCAACAGATAGACTTTGGAATGTGAAGACCAGAATTCAAGCTAGCCTCTAGCACTTACTGGCTTTAGGATTTTTACCTCTCTCTATCAAACTTTCTTCACCTGAAATTGAGGCTAGGACTGGTCATTTTATACTATCAGATGAGAGTATGAAAGTGTTTTGTAAACAATGCAGCACTATGCATATGCGGTTATTATTTATACCTCTGGAACACACGCACTTTTTTTGTTTTGTACGGAAATGAAAGAGGAAAATAATTTGGGATTTAAGAAAAAATTAAACATCAATTCATTAATAAAATGCTCATTAAATGCCCAAATATGCTCTAAGATAGGTTTGGACAATACAAGGTAAAGAATAAGACACAGCCCTCTCCTCAAGAATTTCAGTTTAGGGAGGAAGCCGACAAAAAGAATGATTGAGATGTTTAGGTGACAGAATAGAATTATAGAAGGTTGCCTACTTAACCTAGATGGTCATCATTGGCTTATAGAGCTTAGAGGTGTCTTAGTAATCATTAAACATAATCTGCTCATTTACCAATGAGAAAACTGACATAATTTTCTCATTTACCAATGAGAAAAGAATGTTCAGTAAGTTCTTTAAGGTCTGACAACCATCTAGTCAGAACTGGCACCCATTCTGACTTTTAGCTTGACCAAAAGCCTTAAACAAAAAGCATTTCTTGTGCCTGGATATAGTTTTTACAGGACCCAGGGAAACTTTGGCTTGGTGCCATATAGTTTTCTCTTCTCTATAATCTTACTTTAGTTCATTGCCATGTTACCTCTTTGTGCCCCTAGAATTACAATGGATTTATTCTTTGTCTAACTTTTTACCTCTCTCAAAAGTCAAGGATTTCCCTTCATTTATATATATATATATAAATGCTACCTGGAACAAACTTCCTTTCTGACATCTATTTCTCCCTTACTCCTACTGCATCTGGCCCCTCACCAATCACCCCTTTCCCATTATATTCTATGAAATGTGAACCCTGCAACCTTCTCGACCCGTGGCTTCCAGTTATCCTGCCTGCTTTTTTCTTATTTCACTCCGGTCTGCCATACAATTTGTCCAGTGAGCTTTGAAGCAGATTTCACAAAATGCAAAACATTAGCCATACAGCTTGAAGTACACCTTAGAAATTGGACGTAATCAGCTGGTGGGAAAAAAATACTAGACAAGGAACACCATAATTCACCCACTCTTTCTAGAAGTATAACATGGACTCTGCACGAAGGTAACACTCAACAATGTGCAGTAAACGATTTTTTTCCATTTACTGATTTTGAAAATCTTTTAGTTCTATACAGTACCTAATTTTTTCGTTAGTCTCATATTTGGGATTGAGTTGGGGAAGAGTAGATATTTTTCATTAAGTTCCACAGCAGCCCTACCTCAATAACCTTAGATGGGAATTTTAAAGCCAGAGTGTTTGGAGGCAGTACAGGGAAAACCCAGATTCATTCAACTTAAGGCCTGTCTCTGGAATCACTAAAGAAGCCCAGAAATATGTTTTACACTTCAAAGAGTAAAGACATCATATTTAAGAGTTTTGAGAATCTTTATAAATGTATAGGGATGCTAAAATACATATATAGTTACAATGCAATCTTTTAAAATAAAGCCAAAGTAAAAATAAAGATTCATTTTAAGTTTTTGTGCTCTGATGAGTTAACTTCTTTTTGGTTTTATAAGACACATAGATTTCTTTAATAATCAAATATAATTTAAAAGTTTCAATTTTGTGAACTCTTCTATGGAGGCAAGAATTTAAAAGCGTTACTTAAGCCAGAAAGACTAAAATAAAATCAATAAATATTTGAATGCATACTATCTGTATTGAATAGCATTTAAAATTAGAATACCAATAATTTTCAATATCATTGAAGTCAAGAACAATGTCATCAGTCAATAGTGATTCTGAAGGAAAAAAAAAAAAACGGTTCATGATAAATTATGAAAATGGTAATTAAGGAGATAAGAATAAATGGCTTAAATTCCCTAATGAATGATGAGTCAAGTCACTGACAAGAACAATCAAAATATACTCCATATGTGATTATCAACATTTAAACTTTGACATTGACAAATATCATTTAATTTATGTAATAGTAGAATTATAACCCTAAACCTCCAAGTTAAAATAAATTGTGGAGAGAATGGAAATATTGGTCAGCATGTTTATTTTATTTTTATCCATGATGTTTTGCCTAGAATGAATATTTTTTCATGCTAAAAGACTTTTCAGGTTAGAGATGAAAATTGTAGGTCAGAATAAATGGTATTTCCTCTTCCCTCCCCATGGCCTCATTCTCTCTTACCACTAGACAGAATATACGACAATTTTTCAAAAATTTCCTTACACCTTGAAGAAACATGTACAAAAAGACATCCTATCAATATCTAACTCTTGATGTTCTTCCCATTAAATTTATTAAGTACCTATTACATATCAGACACTATGCTAAGTGCTAGGAATCAATAGAAATAAGATATACATAGTTCTCCCCTCAAAGAGCTTATTGTCACACAAACTCAGTAAAATGAATTCATATAATTACTCAGCTGTAAGCAAAGCTATTCTATACAAAAGAAACTCCTAAGCATATAAAGGAAAGAGATTGAATATGATTTAATAGCGTGACTATTGCTAACTATATTAATCATACAACTTGCAAGAAAACAAATTGTTTCATTCCTTCAGTGATGTTTCTAAATATAACTCAGTTTATAAGTTATATCCCACATAGGAAACATAAGAACTTGCAGGGCATTGATAAAACTGATGACTAAATATTTCTACCCAGTGAACTGAGCTTGTGACATGAGGCCCAGGGTCCTAACAGCAGTAAAACAGAATCACATTCCTGAGTCATGACAACTTCTGACATTATCAAAACTGGTTTAGAGGAACAATGCTACTAATATATGAAGATAAGACATTCAAACTCCCTAAGTCATAAGGTATTAGGTCTTCAGTCTTAAAGAGATCACTTTTGTTACGTTATTTAGGATTAGCATGGCAAAGAGAGAAAGAGAGATTCACTTTGAAATTGTAAGCCCAATAAACACACAAGGTAAACTCCATCTTTTTTCAAGTCCATTCTCCCACCTGCTCATAATAGTTACTCAATAGAGCAAAAATCTAGATATTGTGGCCAAAGCTCTGACAACTAAGCCCTAAAAGGAATAACTTATTGTTGAAATTCTGAAAATGATTTAGGGAGCTAAAATTGACCTTGTGTGCTAGAATAAATCTATGTAGAACGTAATGCCCAAGTTAGGAAATAAAGAAGCTTACTTCCTCAAACTGTAGGAAATAAGCCCAACTTGCATTAATATGTAAAGAACAGATTATTCTGATTTGTGCTTTGGGGGTGGGTGGAATATGCTAGAGTAACTCTAAGCAAAATGCTTATGAACTCTGTGTTCAGACCAAAGAATCTTTGAGAAGTGTTCAGATTCACTGGCTAGATTTAGGCTGTTTATTATAGGAAGAAACCTGTTAGGGTGATAAGAATTGGAGGCCTCTCATCATTCTACAAGCATGGAAAGAAATTCAGTGGTGAAAATACTCTCTGGACCCTGCCACTCAGACTGTAGCCCCCAGGCAAACAGCATTAACTTCACCTGTAAGTTTCTTAGAAATAGGGACTCTCAGGCCCCACTCCAGAACCTGAATTTTAGCAAGATCCCCCAAGTGATTTGTGTGGATGCAAAAGTTTAAGAAACACTAATTTAAAGGAACAACGCATCATGGAACTACAGCACCCATTCCAAATATCCTGCATAAACTCAAACTTCCATATTCCTGGTATATCTCCTAAATCCTTCAAGATAACCACCAACTTCAGAAGGAGTTCAGCATCAATTGTACAATGAGTGAATAAGAGGAAAGAAAACTACATACAGGGGTCAGATTGAGCTACTCATCATTATCATTCAGCTCCTCCAGCTGAGTCCTTTACTGTCAACCACCCTGGTTCTAAATGCAAATAGGTTTAGAGGATTGCGTCTAGAAACGACAGAAGGGCAGACATACACATACCCCTCATCAATAGTGACACGCTCATGGCCTTTAACCTGCATATAGCCTACAGATGTGTCCAAATATAGATGTATTTCAAATTTGAATTCATTGCCGTCATTTATAAAACTGGAACTTTCACATTAAAAATATTCATATCTAAATTCTCTCTACAAATCAGAAAATCTGGCATCAACAGACCCACATTCCAGCATGTCAACAACTGGAGCCAACGTGCAGCTGCCCGACTTAGATGTTGACCAGACTCTTCACTTCTCCCTATGGTCTCCCCAGCACTGTGGCCGAGGCTGAGTGTCAGTTGCCATTTGTCATTTTCCACTTGGTCTGCTTCACTCAATTCACATTCCCAACCCGACCCTTTACAGCATTTGAATTTACGACACATTTAAGAGGTTTTAGGGTGCATAATGTTACTGATCTCAAGTCATTCAGCCTTTCTAAATTTATTCTTCCATTTGAGTAATTCAGGAAAAGGAGCTACTATTTGTGTCACCCTCAGCTTCATGATAGACTTTGTGAGCTAGAATCAATCCTCTGAATTACATATCTCACCTTAAATACATACTATGACATTTTTCTTCACAATTCATTCCAACTCAGACATGGGTGCAGTGCCTCTTATTTTAACTATCTCTTTCTTTTCAGAACTGTGCTTCACAGTTATAAATAAGAATTACCAGCAAGAGCAGATAAATTCAATCTATGGTTGAACCATTCCTACAGATTCATCTCAAAATTTAAAGAAATATCCTGAAATGCTAAGTTCCATCAAGGCAGATATCTTTGTCTTTTTTCTTCACAGAGATACCCAAGCACCTTGAAAGTGCTCAATAAATACTTATTGAATAAATAAATAAACTTCCTCATGGATTATAAATCCTCAAAAATTTGTACAGATTCTGAATGAATGTGTTTAATTACGAACAGGTATATGGGGTGGGTATATTATTCATTTGCTAGCCTAGTTCAACTTGGATTAAACAAACCAAACAATTTTATTTCAGTGATTATGAAAGCCATCGGTATAGTAAGTATATATAACCCTAACAAGATATATCCAATCCACCCCCTGAGACCCAAGGTCCATCACAACTTTTTTGCAACAAAACAGCATCATGCAGACTATTCATATTGACTAAACCAAATTAAAAGATTTAGTTCAGATTCAATTTTTTTGTTTCCATGTCTATAAAGTTTTTTGTCATTACCATTGATTATCATATCATCTTTGTGGTAGTCTGAAGATGTATGTACTCTAGAAAAACGTGTTCTTAAATTTAATCCACTACTGTGGGTGTGAACCCATTATAAGTAGGACATTTTGATGAGGTTACTTCAGTTAAGGTATGGCCCACCTCAATCAGGATGAGTTTTAATCCTATTACTGGAGTCCTTTATAAGCAGAATGAAATTCAGACAAAGTGAGAGAAAGCTACAGGAAGCAAGAAGCTGAACAAAAACAGAACCAGGAAAAGAAGGAAGAGGCCAGGAGAGGCCACCATGTTCATTGCCATGTGACAGAAAAGCCAAGACAAGGATCACCAGCAGTCAGCCTCAGGACATCAATCTTTGGGGAAAAATCATTGCCTTCATAACATCTTGATTTGGACATTTTTTAGCCTCAAAACCATGGGCAAATAATTCCCATTGTTTAACCCAACCCATTTCATCCTATTTGCTTAAGCAACCCAGGAAACAAACAATCATCATCACCCTGATGTTATAAAACTGGGCAACTTTTAAAGGTCACTTATTTATTGAAAAGCATTTATAGAGCATTTTCCCATGTGCCAGGAACTGCATGCTATATGTTCCTTGACTTCCTAACAAAAATGTAAGCTCCTTAAGGCAAAAGGATGTCATGCAATACTATTGTACCTCCAGTGTCACAATGTTTAGTAAGTCTAGACATGTAAAATGCGTTTTCAATTTTCTTGAAAAATATGCTGCTGAGAAACCAAGGCACAGAGAAATCAAGTGATGTTCTTGTAGTTACACGGTTATTTCTTGGGAGAGCTGCAAAAGTGTCTTCAAAGTTCTCACCACTGTACACGTTGGTTTTATAATAGTCATTTTCAAAATCTATCTGCTGACCTAAATACAAACTAATGAATTTTAACTGCCAACAAATGATGTGAAGAGCAAATTTATTTCCTAATAATAAAGTCTAAATTTTTACTCAATTCTCAAGATATATTTATAGACAAACCAAACAATCAATATAAAAGGGGTTTGTAATTAAAGCTAAATACATATCTCAGCAGGAAACAACTGTCATATAACATTTTAAGAATTGAAGTAAAAAAAAAAGGTTCGAAATTTTCCTTGAACTTAAAACTGCCCAAAATGTGGCCACACATAAAACAGAGAGGCCTCTGTTTTATGGAGTATGAGATTTCAATGTCTTTCACTTTCCCCTTGGCCTTTGGATGGCTTGACCAAAATGTGTATCATCTATTTCCTTTCTCCTGATATACTACAAAAGAGAAGAACTGAAGATAGAGGTCTTTCACTCAGATCAAATCAACATTCCAAAGGAAATATAAACAAAAACAGGACTGGGCCACTGCTACTGATATATCTTTTGGCCACTTCTAGAAAGACTTTCTGAACTCCCCAGCATCACCAAACTGGAGTTTGCCATTTACCATACACTTAAAACAAGGTAAAACTGAAGTAGGAAACAAATAACAATAACCAGGTTTATCCACCTTAAATGAAGTAGTACTAGGCAGTGACTCCGTGAATTTGGAACTGCCCATAAACTAATACAAATAAAAAATATAAGTGGATATGTTGTTTTCCTCTAATGATCTAATTTGCCCTCTAAGCAGTCACAAGTTCACTTCATCGGTAGACCAAGTTTTAGGGCCGTATAAGGCCTGCCTTCTTAAAGTATATACTCTAAGGAAGTTTCTGTGTTCCATTCTTAGCTTGAGGTTTTGTTATCATTTCTATGACCAAATAATCCATTTTTCATTCCCAGCCTTTGCTTTCTCCAGTTCACAAAGAAAAATAATAGGAAGCCAGGAAAAAGCAAACTGGGACAAATAACACAACTTTTCCACATATAAACGGTCTTTTTCATAATAAAAAGCAAGAGACTACAAGCACATTTACTTCCTCAAATATTTAAGTACAATTCTCATTGACGTCTCCAAGAAAGACTCTTAAAAAATAAAGAAAAGAAAGAAAATTCAGCCAGAATCAAATAAAATTCCATCACGGCTTTTACATACAGATAATAATTTTGAGTGATCTGTTTTTTTGCAGAAGAAATAATTTGCCTGTCTCCTCATGGTTCAGGCCATTCTGGCTTGAAAACTTTAATTCCAAAGCCCAAAAATAACTTTACAAAAATCTGCTGTCATAGCACGTACTATGATACTTTCATAACTTAGCTTATAAAGAGCTTCATAATCCACCAAGGAAAGCCAAAGTATTATTTTGTATTATTAAACTCAACAGAAAGCTCCAAATGGAGTTAGAAGAAGCCATAGGCAATTAACACAGCAAAATGAAAGGTTTAGAATCTTTACATGACCTTTAAAGGTCAACAGTTACCCATTCACATGCATGCAATTATATAGCAACAAAAAATATAAGTATATTTAGGTAAACAAACCTTGCATTCATCAAACGCTACTTTGAACTCTCCAGGTTTCCTGTGGAGAGTTAGCTTTGCATAGCATAAGAAGATAAAAGAGCAAAGGAGATATGTTTGGCTGGTTGTCCCCATTTTGTCAAAGTACTAAATTCAGCCTAGCATCATGATTGCTAGAATGCAGCATTATCACATTATTGAATCTCTCAGTAAAGGGTTTCCAAAATCTACTGTATAAAAGAAGCTATATAAATATAAATTTAATTGAATGGCTATGTTTGTGCTATTGCTAGAGAAAGGGAGCTGTACCTTGTGTTAAGTGGCCATTCAGGAGAAATCATAAAACAATTACAGCTACCATGGAGTAATTGAAGAGATTGAAGGAAGTGATTAAAAGGGCTTTATCTAATATAAGCATATAAGCTCTGGGTCCTTGATCATATGTCATACCCCAAATGAATCACTGTGAACAAAATGGAATATTCTCCTTTATAGCTTTTATATTCACCATTCATCTGAATCCCAAGCAAACTGGAAATCTTTTATTTTTCAATGACAATAACAATAGTTGCTTAATAGGCTAGATTTTACTGATTCCAGTTTTTGGCTTGCCTATCTTACAGCACAGGATGAAAACCAACCTATGAATGTGGTATACACATTGGAAGTGGGTGAGTTTTGGAAATCTAAGCTAAATTTGGAGTATAATGTCAATATGCTTCTGTAAAACATATAGACACCACTAATAAACCGGAATAGTGTGCTCTAATATAACGCATGGTTTATGTTTTAACTGTGGAGGCGTATATTTAATAAGTACAGCATAGAGATATATTCAGTGTCTAAAATGTGTTGAAATCCCCAGTTGCAATGTCAATAAACACATGCAAAGCATACCTACATAGAAGGCAAAATTGTTGGGTTGTTTGTTTTTGTTTTTGTTTTTGTTTTGCATTTGTAGCCTAGAAAATAAAAATATCTCCAAAAGAAAAACTGAAGAGAAAGATATACTGTATGTAACAATGGCTCAAATGGTAAAACTTGATTATAAAGGACCTTGTTAAACAATTGTACATGTACCATGGGTACAATTGCACTGCATATCAAATCATGTCAAATAATGAAAAACTATTTACCTAATAATTTAGACATTTTATAGTTATTTTTGCCCCCTTTTCACAAAACCAGTATTATAAATGGGTGTCATTAAAAATATATGCATGTATATGTACAGATAGAGATTAGATAGGTAGATATTGCAGAGTAAGTGTACTTAAATACTACTATTCTTCAAGAAGCTAAAATAAGTTCCATTAAGTCTAACCATTCCTCTTAAAATTTCTATAAGAATAACAGAAGTCAAGAATCATTAGTTTTATTTTCATTGGCAGTCACTGTGCAAAACAGGATCAGACCTTCTGAAAATTATCTAATAAGTCAACTAAGAAACATTAACTTTGTAGGGTCTGTTCAATAGGCCCACCTTTCCATCTCTGCTGTTTCAGATTGTACTCCAAACCTAAAGTAAAATTGTTCTCTAAAAAAAAAATCCCATGGTAATTCAGGAAATTATTCCTTCTCTTCTAATGGAATAAAGTAACAGTTCAAGATGCTCCAAGTAGTTCAAAATAAAGTTAACCAAAGAATTTTCAAACAAAATGGCAAGTTTACCAAATTACATGGCAATACAAAATCAATGGTTCATAATAAAGATATATCGTGTGAAATATTGTGCAAGCATATGAGCCAGATAAGTGGTTGATTCAGCTGGTTTGGCCTTCATACCTAGCAGCAGTCTGTTAATACATTTCTTCTCTTTGTTTTGATGGAGCCCTACTAATAAGAGGTTGATGAATTACATTTGTAAATGTCAGGCATAGATCAAAGGGGACTATGTTGGATGCTTATTTTACTTCAATTTATGGTTTTTAACCAAGAAAACAAAACTGCTTTGCACAGTAAAGTTCCTTATTTTCACTTGAATCTTCAATGAACAAAACAGCTGCAGAATAATGTGACTTAATGAGGCATCCCTAATAAAATACTGCAGAAGTAAAAGCAGGGCACCGAACTGTTTGCATTCTGGTTGTTTCACCTTTTCAAATATATTAGAAATAACTGATGACACTTTGGAATATTCCTAGTTCAGGATATGCATTAGAGAGGCAAATTTTCATCAGTTTGCAGTCAGAGCTAAACTTGGGCAGAATTTGACAGTTCCCTTTTTTAGGGGTCATGATAAGAAAAGCCTGGAAAATGCTTGAGAGGCAGATCTTACCCTACCTGTATAGAGTAGTCCATAACCTGCAATTATTGATAAATCAACCTGTAAAATGCGCTTTGAACATTTGAATACTCAAAAGCAAATTTTAAAAGGATCAACATTAAAATATTATAATGAAGACACTGGATCCAGGACTACCAACATTTTATGACAATATGTAAAATAACTTTTACATCACTTTATAAATTTTAAAAAGGAAAAGTGGCCGTGTCTAAAAACATCTTTTTACAGTAATATCATCACATTTTAAAACTTGGTGGTTAGTAAATACTATAATGCAGTCTCTAATCTAAGCAATATGTATCTATTTTGACATAGAACCATGGGCATCTCAATGAATCTTCACTCTCCCATTGTCACTGTTAAAATGGTTAATATTTTACAGATTCAAAATCACATACTCAGAAACCTAGATTACCCTCCAGCACAACCTCTGGTATTAGAGGTGTTTGTTTTAACGTCAAGGTTTTTGGCTCTTCTTTAAGAAGCATATAGGATACCATTATATCTAAACATGCAGTGTTTAAGCATCCTAAACTACTAAATTTATTTTTTAAATGGCAAGAAAAGAATCAGGATTTTAATCTAAAAAAATCCCTAATTTGAATAAGGTAACACACTAAAACTGTGATTTGCCTCTTAAAAGATTCCCTGTGCCTAAGTATTTGGTGAGCAGTGACCAAATACTCTCATAGTATTATACATATAAACAATAAAACCAGGTGTTTTTTTTTTTTCATTGAAAATTAGGAGAACGAAAAAAATACGTAAGTTCCAGTATGGTTACTGATGGCCTTTAACTTTAAAAATTAGAATTCTAAAATGGTTAAGATCCAAACAATTGACTCAGAATGCGATCCAGAAGAGAATAGGAAAAGAGAAAATTTAATTTATTTGATTTTTTAAAAATATAAGATGTTAGCTGTGAATTTTTAAATTGTAAAAGATTTACCAGCCAGAGAGAACATGTGAAAACATGGAAAGATGGGAGTAAATACAAATAATCTTAATGTTCTTGTTTTTAAAAGGCTTTAGAGTATTTTTAATCTTCTTTCTTTGTTATTGCAATTTAGCACTTTACACAGAAATCTTAAATTAATTACTCATTTGTCTTAATTTATATTGTCATATAGAGCAGTTTTAAAGTGTTAATTGATAACAGTCTGAATGTTGATGTCTAAAACAATCTAGTTGGGAAGACAGGAACCAGATAATTATCACTCAATCAATAGCCATTTAAATTCATGCTGTCCTGAGTGAAAGACCCCTGTACTCTGAGTGCTTTGAGTAAAGGATGCATATGGGCTGTTGTTTTTCAAGAACTATTTTGCAAAATTCAAAAGAGGATTTCACACTCACAAAATGAGGATATTTTATCTTCTGTGTTATTGCCACTAGCCAAACTCGTCCAGCACAAGGTGAAGAAAGGCTAGCCACCGTAGTAACTACACATTTGATTCCAAGTGCTTCAGGCAATTAACTCTAGGTCAGGAAGTGGTATACTGAATAAGCAAGCTGGCATCTAACCCCGGGCTCTGCGAGTGCCCACGGTTCGTTCTTTTGAAGTGGAGACTGGATAGCTCAGCCTGCAGTTCTAGGGGTGAAAGGGCGACGGATCTCAAACTTTCCTTTGCAAAGGTAGTTTCTGGAAATGACATGTTTCCCACTGATCACTGAAGATCACTCGCCTAAAGAAATTACTTCTTTTTAGGAAACTGGTCTTTTGGAATAGAAGGGGGAAGGGACAGCAAAGCAGTTGAGCAGATAAACCATGTACTATTAGCAAGATTTGGGAGACATCTATCCGGAAAGAAACGAAAAACCATTAGTTTCCCGAAGCTGTTCTTTTTCTGAACGCCTTTAGTAAAATGACCCTTCATTAAAGCTTTCCGACGAAATCATTCAGAAATAAAGCGCCCGTTCCCCAAACCTAAATAAACCTTTAAATAGATGGGTATCAGTAACTTATCAACACGGTTTTTTTTTTTTTTAATGAAAATAGTTAGAGGTGGAGAAACCAATAGCCTCGCCGAAACGCCCACCCTGTGCACACAGGCCTGAGAATTAACTAATCAGAAGTGGACAGAGAGATTATCAGAGAGCCGACCTGACACAACCCATTGATCCTCCCTTGAATGCGACCCCAACTCCTAATTAAGCGTCCAAAATGGTTACCAGGCTGGATTGATCTGGTTAAGGGGTCGAATTAAAACCCGACTACAGTTCTCCACCGGGTTGTTCGCCTGGTTAGGAGAAATCCGACAGAGAAAAGAACAGGAGGACCGCTCGCCGGACCTCTTTTTCGTGTGCTGGATATTCCGCTTCTGCGTGCCTCTACTTGCTCCCCTCCCCTGACCGCCTGCGAGGGACACGCTGGCCGCCCAGCCAACATCTGCCCTCACTCTCGCTTTCCCGGGGTGAGCCGCCAACAGCCCCGGGTCCTAGGGGAGGGGTGGGGAGACATGTGCCCACAGGGGCTTCCGGGCTCCGGGTCTCCCAGCTGCGACCCGAGCCCCCAGCGCCGGCGGCGGGAGGCGCGGCTCTCACCTACCTGCAGCCCGGCTTCCCGGTGGCGCCAACACCTAGCGATGCTCCTGCAGCTTCCGCGGGCCAGCGCCAGCCTTATCGCTCTTGCATCGCTTCCAAGATGCCAATCCGCCGTCACCATCCAGGGGCATAGGGAATCGAAGTCTGGCGGTGTGTGCTAGTGGAGGACTTGAGAGTGTGGCCTGAGCGTGCGTGTGTGTGCGCGCGCGCGCGTGTTTCCAACCCCGATGGCAAAGAGGGTTCAGGAATCTCTTGACATCCAAACTGGAATCACCCCCAAAGCGGGTGGAAGGTGGAGTGCGTAAGCCTCGTGCCTTTTGCCCCTCTATTCCACAGTGTCAAAGTAATCAAAAGATTTGTTTACTGAGGAAAAGCCAAAGTCCCGCAGCCGTTGGCAGCGCCTGCGGTCGCCTGGCTGTCCTCTCCCGATGCGCGCGGTGCGCTCAGCTCCCCTAACTGCGATCTTGCAGCAATCGCCTCTCTTGTTCCATCTCTGATTTGTTTGCTTTTAACGCCGAGTAGAGAGTTTTCCTCTCGCCTCACGTTGTCTCTCCCTCTCACACACACACACGCTCACACATCCTCCCTTCCGTCTCTCCCGCCCGCCCTCCCTCTCTCGGGAAAGGCAATTGGACGGAATGATTCACCTTCAGGAAAGCAGCCTCAGCCGGCTACTTCTCGAGTTCCCTGGTTCTTGGAGGTCCCGGTGTCTCCAATGTGCAGGGGTTGCTGGGGAGGCTCCGGGCAGGAAGGATGAGAGGCTCTGACCTCGGCCTGTCTCACCTAGCAAGAAGCCGGTGTTCCTTGGTCCCCGCGCCGCTGCTCCGGCTGTTGGCATATAGGTCCCGGCTGGTGCCCTGTGAGAGACTTTGCGCCGTGAACTCGAGTCCACTTAGCAGCTCCTCCTGGCCAGCTGCAGTCCCTCAAAACCTCCTCGAAATGCTGCGGGCAGAGCCCCACGCAGCCCAACCGCTGCCCCACTAGGCATCGTGGGCTGGAAGGCAAACCCGCCGCGCTCCCCCAGTCCCCTAGTGCCGTCACTACCGAGAAGGTGCGAGTTCCAACATCGAACACGGGCAAAGCAGATGTCGCCTGTGACACTTCGCTAATGGCGGGAGGGGAGAGAGAAGCGGGCGGGGGTAGGGCGCGGCGAGGAAACAAATCCAGACCACCAGAAGAAAAGAAAAAAGTAAGCTGTTAAGCAACCAAATCCTCCTCTACGCGCCCCACCCTGGGCGTTGTGCAGTCAAAAGACGCTGGTGGTATCTTTTAGGAAGTCACCATAAAGGGCAGAACACCTTATTCCACCCAGACCCTCTATTCCACCCAGCCTGGCTGTCCAGGGAATATGGAGTGACTGGCTTCCCAGTATAGTGCAGGGAGAACGCGGGGAGAGAACAGGTGCCGACACACCAGGTTGAGTTAAGCAGTAAAATGGAATGGCACGACCAGGCGGCGTTGCCTCCCTTCGCCTCTCTCCCAACAGCCAGTTCTGTTAGGCAGTGGCAGCTGCTGCTGAGAACAAACAGCGGTCTTGCAGAAAAAGAAAAAGTAAAAGATGAGAGGGAGGCAGTCGGTATAAAAGCTGGAGTATGTCTCCCTCCAGAGGGAGAACCAGGTTCTTTACTGGATGTAATTAGGACTCCAATTTCTCCACAAAAAAAAAGAAAACAATATCTGGTTCCAGAGAATTTTGCATTTTTTACAAATTCCAATCTCTAATGGATTTAGAGAGAGGATTTGCAGTGCAGTGTAAGCAGAGGACTTGATAAAGGAACCTAGTGATATTTTCAGAAATTTAAGACCAAGATCCTGGTCATGTCCTCACAGGTTTTGTCAAATTGGGTGTTATTTAAGGACAGTGCATATGAGCTCAAATGAAAGGGCTTCTTAAGCTCACTTTGATCAAGTTTGGGGATGAGCATAACGTTCATGTGTAGTCTCAAATCTTCTGATTAGAAAGTTATGTAGAAATGAATACGTAGTAAGAATGTGTATTTAGAAAAAGAAAAGAAAATCTGAAATGAAGAAATAGGATGCTGACCCAAAAAATCTTACAAGCCCCTAACAAGTAAGAATATCTCAAAGATTTTGTTTTGGGTCCAATATTCATATGTCTTATTCAATTAGACAAATAATTTTCAAAGTGGCTAAATTCCTTCCAGCTCTAAAGTTTTGTGGTTTTATAGTTCTGATTCACTGAAACCATTCTCTCTACCAGATATAAAATCTAGTTACCCAGTTTGCAAAGAAATATGAAATATTTTATTCACTCAGTGATTTTATATTAAAATGCTTAGTAATTTAACCATATTTTGTATGAAGATTTCAAGTAAATCAATTGGGTTGAGATGGGTATGGGGTTTTTGTTTTTCGTTTGTTGTTTTGTTTGTTTGTTTGTTTGTTTGTTTAATAAAAGATACCTCCACAGATTTTAGGAAAAGTTTTTCTTACTTTTGTCAAGTTCAAGCTAAGCCCCACCAGTAACTTTAATATTTAGATTTTGTGATGTTTACTCCATTTGAGAGTTTGCTTTCAAAAATGGTTGCAGGCAACAACCATCCCAATGGAACAGAGAGAGTCTACAACTGCAAGCAAGACAGTCCCGTCCATCTGTCCCATGGGATCTAAGCCCCCTCTCAATTAGAGGCAGAGTGGACATCATATCCCCAAATCCTCAGGACTGGGGGATGAACGATGGACTAGATTGAACTTACTGTTATTCTATTATAGACTTTGAAATTGAAAATA
>JAQZBX010014839.1:0-32976 GCA_029593785.1 Cabassous unicinctus
TGCTTTTCTTCTTGCTTGAAAGGTTCTCTCCAGATTCTCTACCTATCCAAGTCCTATCCAGAAGAAGCCAATGGGATGGTGGCAAATCATTTGGTTTTGTCCCAGAAAACATGGATTTGAGCTTTTTAAATTGGACAAAATCACAAGATCTCAGACCCGCAGTCCCTCAGCTCTGTTGAGTGGGGATGGCAGTGTCTCACAGTCTTGGCAGAAGAATTAAAACAAGACTTGTAAAAGAAGTGTTTGGCCTAGACAAACACCAGGGAGAGTTTTATAATGATCAAGATGCTGAGTTGTGCTTGAGTCCCAGCTTGGTAGTCAGAGAGCTGAGTTCAAATCTCAACTCATAACATTCATTGTCTACAGAGTTGATTTGGCAGTCCATTACGTGCTGGTTTGGGTGTGCTTTTGTGGACTGCACTCACAGTTAGTTTATTTTGCATTTATGATGATGTTATCTCCCAAATTATGGACTATATTGCATGCTTTTTATTTTTTGTACAACATAAGCTGTTTTCATAGTCCTTCACACAAAGGAAGTCAGCAATCATTGCTATCTACATTTATTTGGTGAACATCTCATATTTGCAGTACTGACAGTAAATTAAGTAGAAAAGGCAAGTGAGAAGAATGAAAAACGGTACACAGGACAATTGCTATCATGTATGTGTGCAGAACTGCTATTTGTCAAATTATCTTAAGAGGAATTGCAAAGTGAACAGCCAACAGGGACAATCAAACATTTGGAGTGAAATCGCTGGGCCTAATTTTCATAGCCACAGATTTCACCCGTCCACGCCAGGTGTACAGACCACCCCGCTGTCCGCGTGCCCAGTGTAGGGGCCCCTGGAGCATTAGCCGTTCAGGTTGGAAGAGTGACACCTAGCGGGGGAAAGAGAACAGACTACTCAGGCCACAAAGCCTTCATCCTCGTATTTTGCTAGCAAATCATAGAAACATTTTAACTATGAATTCTGCCTTCTTTTTTTTCAGACAAGGAGACCATTTATCAGTTTCCAAATGCCCAGATATTTCTACAACAGATGGGTGTCTTAGGCAGGTGTGTTTTAGTGCCACAACAAATCTTAGGCTGCACCCCAGGCTACTCATAGTGTATTGAAAAATAAGCACTTCTATTCTTAGTGACCTTTAAGCAGAAATAAAAACACTGCCTCAGAAGAGCGTCAAGCAAGTCCTCTGCAGAGCGGTACGGGTTAACCAAGCAGGCCTGGGGCATGGTGCTCTCCTGCGGGCTTCCTTGGTAATTTACACTTGCACGTTCATCTGTCTGCTGCCAGGGCTTGGCCTTCACAATTCAAACACCCTTCCTGTCCTTTAAATCACTAGCACAGCAATTATTTTAAGATCAAGGGTTAGTAAACAGAACTTGAACCCCTGAAGTTGTCCTAGCTATCAACCAAGATGAATTAGCTAGGTTATCATATATTTTTAAATGTCCCCCTTCTTCCACTGGAGTTTGTTCATTTTGTCTTGATACGTATAAATTACACAAGAGTATGTGATTTTTTTTCCTGTGTAGTGTTATTATAAAATTAATTACCACATAATTCTTTATTGATGTAACCAATGAAAAGATGTCAGGCAGGATATAAGGAGAACATTTACAAGGGATAGTAGTAAACTTTTGAAAGTTTTTGTAGTTGTGAATTTTAAAAAGCATTTAATCTCCCCACCAGCACTGACTGGTTGGCTTGGAGCACTTACCAGTTGGGGCCATTCTGACAGCCCAGCTAATTTAGGTGGGCGTAATGAACGCTCACGAGAGCCTCTGGAGTAGTGTTTTGGCGTATCTCTGTCTTCCTAGGGACAGACACTGCGCAGATTTTATATTGGTCTGTGATTTGGATCTCCTTAGGGACCTGGCCCCGTGGTCATCGTAGGAAACCTCAGCTCTCCCGAATCCAACTTGCCAGCACCCGTCAGTTTCTAGCAAAGCCTGGGCTTGACACTAAAGGGGGGGATTCCCGCGGTGAAGAGGCAGCATCTCAGCACGCAGGGAAGACATCAAACCTGGCGAGGTTTGCAAAGTAGAAAAAGAGCGTCTTAAAGGAGTTAAAAAGCCCACATTTCGTGTAAATTATAAGAACTCTGGGGGGCGGGCAGGAAGCAGAAAGAGGACGACAGAGTTGAACACAGCCAGCAGCAGGCAAGGAAAGAGCCACAGCAGGCATCGGGAACAACCTACATTCTCTCCAGCTTCTCCGATTTTCCCAACTGCACAGACTGACGGTCCTTTTTGACGGCAAGTATGATGCAGGCTTCTCGGGCAGCCCCAGCTTCTGAACTGTCTTCCTCTGTCCTCCCTGAATCCATACCGTTTAAGTCAAGAAAACCATCTGCCTGCTCGTGTTAGCACGGTGTGGGCTGTGCAAGCCGAGCAGCTGGACAGCTTCATGGTTTCCATCTCAAGGTATGACTATCAACGATGTGGCGTTTACTGTTATTTTTGTCTATGGAATTCTGTTCAAATAAAACTTTGAGATGTTTGCAGAATTCTTCATGAATAAAGGTGAGTTTTACATAATGCTGATAAGTTTTATGTAATGCTAACTTAAAAGGACAAAGAAAAGAAAAAGGAGGAGGAGGAGAAGGTGAAGATGATGTGTTTTTTTAAGACAGAGAACAGGAAAACCACTTGGGAAAAGACTGTCATTGTCTTTGATTCGCTAAGTGGGAAACGTGACCGTGTTATGCTGCCCGCCTCACATGCTACACGTGCTCCAATCCCCTTATAACTGACCCAGAATTATATTGACTCAAAACTTTTTAAAAAGGCAAAATCAAGAGAAACTACTATTTTGAACTTGACACGCGAAACTACCTGCAGCTGGCTGTACCTGCACTGAATCTTCAACTCTAGAATCGGCCACAATAACTGCTGTTCAGAACGGAGGACTCGTGATTTTTAAGGAAAGTTTTAATAAATGTCTGTACACCTCTATTCAGTAAAACAGAGGATTCTAAAATCTTTTAAAATGTTGATATTAACAGAAGTTAAAATTTGGTTTGTGGAATTTAAATGATTAGTCCTCAATTATATGGAAAATATGACACTAGAAATATTTCACTTGCCAAAGGTTTTTTTTTTTTTTGTCAAGTAATTTAAAGATTTATTTATTTACTTGATCCATTTTTTTAAAACCCCCCTTCCCCATTTGCTGTTTTGTGTCCATTCGCTGGGCAATTCTCTGTGTCTGTTTCATCTCTTCCCATCCTCCTCCTCCAGTCTTCACCAGGATTCGATCCTGAAGACTTCCGATGTAGGAGAGAGGTGTTATAGCCATCTGCGCCACCTCAGCTCCTGGTTATTGCCAAAGGTTTTATACCAGGAAGTTTAAATGTCCAGATAATTTGGGGGTGATTGTATCTTTTAAAGAGAAATGAAAGTCAAAGCTCATGCATGGCCTAACAGTTTGAGCACATCTGCTTTGCAGATATAGAAGCCCATCCAGTTATTTTTAAAGACTCTGTGTATGAAGTTTCCATTCCTGCCTTAAATTTGACATTACTACCAAGGGAACTGTCTGGAAACCATCTCAGGTGGCAAACAGGGGTCTTTGGCGTAGAGAGGAGAAAATGCTGAAAGACACAATAAATACCTTCCCACCCAGGACCTGAAGAGCTCTGTTGGAGAGAATTGCATTTACTCTGTAGCTACAGAGGAAAAGTCTTGCAAGGAGCAAGAAGACAGGTATCAGGTCAATAAAGGGGAGAACTGTGTGCAGTCAAAAAAGGAATGAGCATAGCGAAAAAGCACACTGCAGTGTTCAACCAGAGGGTGCGTTAGGGTTCAGGGACATCGCAGGGGACACTTCTGCTTTGGCAGAAGCCTAGATTAAAAGATTTAATGAAAGACACAATGACTGAAAAGTTGTAAAGCCCAGAAAAAAATTACAGCAATAGCAATGGCTATTTTTGTGTGGTAGGAGAAGTGATGTACTAGTTTTGCTATATATAAATGCTCTCTATTTCTCGTGTCAGTTTGTGGCCTACTGTTTGAGACATTTCACCCATAATTCAGTTTACAGTCTTTGTAACAGTAGTGATTTGGTTGTCTCTTCACCAATCTTCTTATTTCTATGGCATATCTTTCAGGCTTTACTAATTCACACGATGAAGAAATCCTTAACCTAGTAAGGACAATTGGATAAAGATGCCAGGATTACAAATGAGACCACCATGCCCTCTACTATAATTAACGTCCCCCGGGAAACGTGTTCATGAAACTCAAACCTGTTAAGCCACCAGCCAGACTTTTCTTCTTCCGCACAGCTCCCGGAGCAGTCGCCGTCTCTGTGCCCCGTGCTGAATTCCACACTCTGATGACCAGCCCACCACTGCACCTCAGGACGAAAGCTTCCTGCAAAGGCGTCTCCAGCTGTTCCGGAATATTCCCCAATACTCAACACATAGGGATCCTAAGGAAAGAGAAGCAGTTCCACAATCAGTAGTCATCATTTAAAAATACGTCCATTTAATAAGCAAAAGACCAGACTCCACAGCAATTTTTATTTCCTTTGACTTCAGGGTGACATTGTTGCTCCTGTTTTAAGGAGGGGCTGGGGGTTGAACCCAGGACCTCGCTCGTGTGTGAAACATGCGCTCAACCACTGAGCTACACCTTTCCACTATCTTGTATTTTAAAGCATTGGTTCATGGCATTACTTAGTAGAAATTTTTAGAAATTATCATGGTAACCTCTACACATCACAAAATTTCCCATTTTAATGTTTCTGTAAACTTTAATACCTTTTCATCTCCCCCTTTGAAATGTTTATATTGTGCATGACGGCTATTATTTTCAAAATCAGCAAGGTCTATTTTTAAAGTATATTCTCCTGAAAAAACAAAACAAGAAATTGTAAGTGTTTTTTATCCTGTGTGACATGACATTGACTGCTGAAGCTTAAAAACAATTCACAGCTCAATTTCACGTTCACCATGTCCTCTGCCAACAGTTTTCCAAGAAGAAACAGATAATTGTTTTTACAACATAAACACTTTGCTTTGTCTTTTAACTTGAAAAATTAGAAACACAATTTAAAAGGATGAAAATTGGGAAGCGGGTGTGGCTCAATGGATAGAGCTCCCGTTTACCATATGGGAGGCCCCGGGTTCGCTTCCCGGGGCCTCCTTGTGAGGGCAGGCCGGCCTGAGCAGTGCGGTGGGCTGATGCAGCAGGACCTCACAGCAAGGAGGAGATAAGCAGACACGGAAGAAACACACAGAGAATGGACACAGTAAAACACAAGCAGCAAGGGGGGGATAAATAAATAAATAAATAAATCTTAAAAAAATAAAATAAAAGGATGAAAATTTCTACTATTATCTATTAAAGGTAAAAGCTAGTGGAGCAGATGTGGCTCAAGCGGTTGAGCGCCTGCTTCCCACGTGGGAGGTCCTGGGTTCGGTCTTGGTGCCTCCTACAAACAAAAACAAACAGCAAAAGAAGAAAAAGCCACCTCAAGGGAGTCAATGTGGCTCAGTGGTTGAGCACCAACTTTCCACATATGAGGTCCCGGGTTCAAACCCTGGCCCCGGTACCTAAAAAAAAAAAAAAAGCTAGTGCAGTCCACTTAATAAAGATCAAAGGGAAACAAATATTCCAGTACCTATTTAGCTAATAGATGAAGAAATCTAACAAAGAGAGACGTTTTTAAAAGCTTATCCTCTCTTTCTTAATTTTGATAAGAAGTCGATCTAAGAAATAAATGACTGCCATAGTTGCTGTCTTCAAGCAGTCATCTTTTTCCTGTTTTCCCATGGTCTGCAAGGACAAGGCTGTTCCTTTTTCAGAAACAGAACGCTGTCAGGACCATAAAAAGCTATAAATAAAGCTAGCTATTAGAATACGCTCCATCTCCCACTTTGATAAGCACGATTTCGCAGTGACCTTAAGGCCGGGTTTGAATTTAGATTCTCCCAGTCCTCACGGTTCCCAGCCAGGCGAGAGTCCCTGGCTATGGCCGGCCTGGAGGGCCTCTGCTTCCTTTCTCGCAGCCCAGTCTCCCCAGGAGCAGCACCGAGGCTGTCCCAGGCTGCCTCCCCGCGCCTTGGCCTTGCCGCTTTAGAGGCGCAGCAGCAGGAGGCAGACAAGGAGGCTGCCTGAGCTGGAAACCAGGCTCTCTGGGAGACGGCGTGGTCCCGTGAACGGAGCAAGGTCCAGGGCAAGAGGTGGCCCCTGCTGCACCTGCCCCCCGGGCCCTGACTTTTTGTCCCGTGGAGTCTCTAAGCCGAGTTCCAAGGATTCCATCAGTCTGCCTCACTCAGTCTGAATCTGAAGATTTCATAAAAGGCTTTTGTTTTGCCAAAAAACCCACAAAAACAAACAAGACAAGAAAATGACGCATGTTAAATCACACTGGCAGCGCATTACGTTTATCATATCTGCTTCTGTTTCTCTCACATGTTAATATTTATCTGATTCCTCATTTAAATTATGAAAACTCTAAGCAGCAGCACTTGGCTACTACTAATTATTCTAAACTCAAACATTAATTTTCTAATTCTTATCATGTGCCCAATGGACTTTAGCCACAAATCTGCTTCCCTTTCATGTTTTGATTTGGTTTCCAGGCGGCCTATTTTCATGGTACCAGAATGTATTTATCAGGAGAACAGATGTGGCTCAGTGGTCGAGCACCTGCTTCCCACGTTCGAGGTGCTGGGTTCAATCCCCAGTACCTCCTAAAAAAAATCTATTTATTTATCACAACCCCACAACCACATATCACATTCTTTCAAGGAAAGGACAGTGCATTTGCCCCTGCATTCTTTGTTTATGAAAGCACTTAGGCTAGGAATTGCCTCTGAAAATAGCTTTATCCACATCACATACATTAAATGGCCTATAATTGAGATTTTATTTATTTATTGACTAAAGAAACATTTAGGTGGTTACTTAAAAACTGACACTGACTTCAGATCTCTTCCATAACACAAAATATTTTTTAGGTCATTGACGTAGCCTGACCTACGGCTCCCATCCCTTTCACAGTCTTTTCTAACGCGCTCTTTACTGCCCATGGGTCCAGGCTAGACAGGGCTCTTCCTTGGAGATGTCATGCTGAGTGAAGTAAGCCAGATGAAAAAGACAAATATTGTATGACCTCTCTGATATGAAACAATTATACATAAATAAGTATATTATATTCTGACTCATAGAGTCAGAATCTAGAATCTAGAGGATGGGGCGGGTTAGGGAACGGGACGCTAAGGCTGAGCTCGTACAGCGTTCCTACTTGGAATGATGGAAATGTCTTGGTAAGGGATGGTGGTGATAGGAGCACATTGTGAACGTAATTAACACTGCTGAAAGATATATCTGATTGTGGTTAAAAGGAGTGTTAGGTCATATATATGGTAACAGAATAAAAATTAAACAAAGAAACCTAGGAAACTACACTACACAAACTGTGAGCCATAAGTTAAACCATGGACTGTAGTTAATAATGCAATCATAAAAAATGTGCTTTCATCATGTAACGAACCTGTCACACCAATGCAAGTTGTTAATAATAGGGTGGTATATGGGAATCCTGTATTTCATGCATGATTGTTCTGTAAACCCACAACTTTTCTAAAAAAGAAATAAAGAAAAAATAAAGTAACATGGGGGAATATTTATGCAGATATCTGCAATTTACTTTGAAATGTAAAAAAATAAGATGGATTGATGGACGGATACAGCATTGGATAGATGGATGTATTTGTGATAAAGCAAGCGCAGTAAAACGCTAATTTAGAGTCAAGGTGGTACATATATGGATGAAACTTCTTTCAACTTTTCTGCATGCTTGAAAATTTTCAAAATAAAAACTTGTAAAATATAATCTAGTGTACTATGGTATTTGATTGCAAAAATGTCCCCAATTCTTCACCTCTCCATTTATCCATGCCCTTTGGAGTGTGCCTTTGTAACTACTCTTATCAAGCCTGTTTTCCTCACCCCTTATATCTGAGCTGGCCCTATAATTCACATTCACCAACAGAATGCAGCAAAAGTGATTGTGTGGACTTGTCCCACCTGAGGCCCGAGGCCACCGTCAGCTCTCCAGGCAGCTGGCCGCAGACGCCTAAGCAAGCCTAGCCACTCTCAGCTGAGCTAACCCTGATCAGCACAACCAGCCAGCCACCGTGTGGATGTGTGAGAAATGATACATGGGTGTTGCTTAAAGCCAGTAAGTTGTTGCTTTTTTTAAACTTTTTATTGTAGCAACATTTGTGCAATTCAACATTATCCCCTTTTAACCATTTTTAAGTGCACAATTCAATGACTTTACAGTCACAATTTTGTGCTACCATCACCAACACCCATTACCCACATCACTTCAGAAGGAAACTCTGCACCCATTAAAAACTAACCCCCCTTTCCCCTCCCCCTGCACTCCCCCCGCTGGCCCCTGATAACCTGTACTCTACTATCCGTCTCTATAAAATGTGCTTATTCTAGACTTTTCGTATAAGCAGGGTCATATATTGTTTGACTTTTATGTCTGGTTAAGCCATTAAGTATTAAAGTAGCTTGTTACACAGTATCATTGTGGCAATAGATAACTGATACAGTATATATAATCTTGGGGCCCTCAATGCAAGGAGAAGAATGACTATAGTATTTACTTTTCCTTTCCAGAAATACAAAATATATATGAGCAGGCTAACTCTCCATACTACCCACAATCCAGATCTAGTTTCTTTTCCTCTATTCCCACTTTTAAGAAGTCACATTTAACAAAAGGGATTACTGTCCACAAGGGATCATTGCGTGTGCAAATTACAGTAGTTACTGAATCAGTTCCATTGCCTGTGATTTAGTGAAAACATATTAATGTTGTTTTCATTGTATTTCAAATGAATTTGACACCATGTAAATCTTACCTTGTGTGGTTAATACGTGAAGATTTTTATTACCAAGCCAATATTCACCATTTTTTTGGGCAAAATTTCCAAAGCCATTTTTATAGTCATCCCAACCTCTAAAACATTCAAAGTAAAAGCTGGTTTTAGCAAAATTGAAACGGGCATCTGCAGTTCCCAAGCTCACCCCCCACTGCCACACCCATACCCTATAATTTCTTAATTAGTTAATGCGCTTTCAATATTCCTATTTAGAATAAGTGAAATTCAGGCTAATTAATAGACTTCAGTATATAATAAAAAAGGTTCGATTTATTAAAAAGCTCACATTTCTACTCTGAATAAATTGTCATAATTAGCAGACCTGTGTAAGCTTTCACTGCTGTCAGTTCGTCTCTAATTACAGTCCACCCTCCTCCACTGGACATGTCACAATAAACTGAGAATTCTTCTGGACTCTGGAGAGGTTTGATCTTGTAAAATCCACTCTATTTATACCCATCATTGAAAATTTCTGAACAATCTGTTTGCAAAACAATTTGTTATGCATCTTTTTTAAAAGAAAGCCTCTGAATGACCTTACTTAGTACTGATAGGGACAGATAAACACGTGATTTTCAAAACTGCATCCTTAAAAAAAAAAACAACAGAGTTTATTGTAAAGTGAAAGTACACACCCAGGATGGGTGCGGCATGCTCAAGGGAGAGACTCGCTGTAAATTGCATCTTGTGCATCTTCCTGTGGACATTAGGAAAGTATTATTTACTTTCCTACTAATTAGTTGTCATCTGACTCCTTGATATAATCATGGTAAAAAAAAAAAGGGGGGGGGAATGAAATAGGGATTCAGTTTCTCATTTCCGAATTTCAGGGAAAACAATTTAAAAAACAAATAAAGTGTTCAGTTAACTACAGTACATTTCAGTGGAGCTTGTAGCTTTACCAGACAGAATAATGGAATTTATACCTCCTAAGAAGCTAAAAATGAACATAGAAATATGGCACAAAACTAATTTAATATGAGTTTTCTTGACTTAGAGCATTATAGATCAATCTGAACATCTGGAAATGAACGCAAAGTAGGAATCTCCTTGTTAGATTATTATAACGCACCAATCTGACCAGAGTTTTCAGTGATTCACTGAAATTTCTAACAGTCCACACATTCTTCAGTGTTTTAGCAAGCTTCTACTATTCCTTTCAACCCAGCATTCTTCTTTGCCATTGGATTTCTTTAACCACCTAAACAAATACAGCTGCCAATTTTTCACCAAAAAGTAGTCATCAGTTAATACTGATTCTTCAACCACTGTGGTCTTAGTAAATTATTCATTGGTTCTCATCTAGCCTGCTCTGCACAGACTCAGAGGAACACAGCAAGTATGGACTTTATTATTAAATGTCCAGGAAGGTATATTTTTGAATAGTTGAAGTAGTGGCCACTATAAAGAGAGCAAAAAACAATCAAATAAACAAAACCCACTCCTGGGATAGTCTTAGGAATACTCAATCACAGACTTTCAAACAAAAATACTATAATTTAGCATTGCTAACTCTCATATTTTACTCTTACCATTTTAATTTCCTTTTCAACATTTCTCTTCCTGATTGGACAATTCCATTCCTTTAGTATAATTTAAGTTCATTCTTCATTTTCATTGTTTTAATGCTGAATTGTCTACAACTCTGTTGTTTTGTTACAAATAAAATGCACTATGCATCAAATAGGCTAAGTAGGCAATAGAAACCAGGAGAGAAAAGAAAATGTGGAACCTTAATCACATGACGAAGCCCTTATGAGCCTGAGACCAACCATATCCTGCTGCTTTGGTGAGATATTCATGTTTGGAATGATTTAGGCTTTATTCAAAGCTTTGTTTTTGAGGCCCAGAAGCCCGAGTGTTCCTTATAAATGTTGAATTGTAAAAAGGATTCTGTCTTGGCAATTAAACAAGTAGGAAAACAATGGGGAAACAATGACCTAAAATTAGTTCAATGTTGTTAAAAAAAAACCTTACACTTGTAGTCAAATATATTGTACAACACTTTTCATTAAAATAAGCAGATTTTAACCTTGGTTAGGAAAGGAGCTCTTTGCTTACATTTAATCTCCTACCAAAGAGCTGAATAATAAAGATTTATAAGTTTCAAATATGGAAATGATTGACTAGAATATTTGCCTCTGTAAAATTTTATGAATATGGAGATTTCACCCAACTCTTTCTGGTTTTTTTAATACCACCTGCAGATTTGTTTTTTGTTTTTTCTTCTCCCCAGAAGAAAATGCCAAACACAACTTCAGAGCCAGATGAAAGCTTTCAAATGGAAAACCACAGCAATGAATAAATAAATATAAAAAAAGTTCTACACCAGTAACAAACAAGTTAGGAGCTTGACTTGGGGAATTACATAGGCTTTAAAACAATAACTATATATTTAAAATTCAGGTTTTAAAAATGTTTCAGCCCGCTCAAGGTGCTGGAGAATATAGGAGAGATGCAGGGTCTGGGTGCTCTGGACTCACTTGGGTTAAATAAGGGACTTTTGGATGCTTACACCATGCTAGAGTGAAGCCAGGCTTTCCTGCCCTGTCTGGACAAACCTTGTGTCAAGCCGGCCATGTGGATGGTTTCTCTGATCACAGGAAGAGCAAACCATGCTGAAGGCCGAATGTTTAAGCATCCTAAAGTAACCTGACAACCAGCCAAGTGGGAATTTTCCTGTTGTTCCAGAATGGTGGCCAAGGCACAAAGCTGAGAACCAGAGGCACTGAGTACCCCACCTGCTAAACTCATTCCCCACCAGAGCCCCCGCTGTCTTCACGCCCAGGCAGCCCAGGCGGAGAGCGAGGAGTGAAGGAGGTTGCAGTGTCTCTGGAAACACGAGAGGGGCTACAATGCTGTCCAGGGTGAGCATTCGTGAAATGCTTCCTTTGAACTAAATGCCATTGTGATCTCGTTATGTGCATTAACTCATTAATCGTTCCAGCAAGGAGGCAGGGGTGCCTATTGCCGTTGCCCAGGCAAGGACTAGGAGGCATCCAGAGGCCAAGGCTGGCAAGAAGGCAGCTGACTCTGAAAGCAGGCTTCAGCGCGGCGCACGCTGCCTCAAGAGACCCTCCTCAAGACTGGGGGTTCCTGAGAAGGGGGCGTTGCTACGGGTCTAGCCAGATTGTTGTGAATACCGCCCACTAACGTGAAATTGGTACTGAAATCTTTTAATTTAGGAACATATTTCAATAGCACCCAAATGTGTTTGTTTTTTTTTTTAAAAAGAGAGACAGCTTAATTATGTTCTGTATAAAAATCATGTGATTTGTGCATTGTTTATACAAATTACCAGTTAGCCTGTAATTGGGTATTTTTTGCCATAAGATAAAATAGAATTGAGAAAATAATTAATTTAGTAATAATATAGTAACTTGTAAATAAGAATAAAGAAATTTGTATTTCTATGGATCACACATATGAACATTTAATTCTTTAACATTTGAGAACAAACTTTGGTGTGAACAAGTTATTATATATTTTATAGGAATCACTGAGTGTTTGGCTGTGTTAAGCTCACTGGTATTATTTGCTTATATGCTGAAAAATAAAGTACAATTTAACTGTATATTTCACAATTCTTCTCCTCCACGTGGATGATATATAATCTGATTTCTGGAATTTTTTTAGCTGTTATATCCAGAAACAGCCCCCTTTGCAATCTCTATAATTTATCTTAACACTGTGTAATAAGCACACATGTACACAATTCTAATTGGCCCCACCCACGTGAGCCTTCTCTCTAACTCTTGCTTATACAGCCAGTCCTGCTCTGGCTTCAGTGTTTTAATTTCCTAGTAACTAACTCTTTGTTATTCCTAAATTCTGATTCTCAACACACTCTCGACACAGGGATTGGATTTTTAGCTCTCAAACCTGTCTTCCCATGATTGGTTGCACAGTTCCAGTAACGAACATCTGATTGCCTAACTCCTGCCATTACCTGCACTTGAATCTGTGTTGGTGACCTGCTCAGATGGTGTCTGAATAAATACCCTTGATTCTGAGCTTGGTTAGGAATTTGGGATAACGGCACTGACTTCTTTTGCACCCATCAGTTCCTTGCCCCACTTTTGTAATCACGTCTGTAGCTCATCCCTTGAATGACCAGCCTGCTGCCTTCAAATAAGTCTTGTCTGACCCCATGGGTCTTTTTGAAGTGTTTGTCCTCACTCTTTCACCTGATCTCTTCCATCAATTAAATTTTAAAAAATATTATTGAGCACATGCTACATGCCAGTCACCATGTAAGGTGCTGAAAATACAACAATTAACTAGACAGTTGAGCTGGGAAGATGGACAATTAAGTGTGCACTGACAGCACTCCATGATAAGTGCTGAAGATAGATAAAGGGTGCTACTGGATTGCACAGAAGTGGCACCTAATCTAGACTCCGAGGTCCAAAACAGTTTCCTGGTGGAAGTGTAGGGTATCCTGGGATCCAAAGGATAAGTAACAGGTGTCAGCCTAGGGCAGGAGGCGGGGGAGTGAGATAGGGTGGGGGGTGGCTAGGGTAGAGAGGAATGTTCCAGGTAGAGGAAATGTTATTACAAAGTTCCAAAGACTCAGGAGAGCAGGGTGCTTTTGAAAAATTGAAATGTTTGGTGTAGCTTGAATTTAGCAAAAAAGAAGCATGACAACAGACGTGTCCAGCTTCTGGTTCCACCATTTACTTCTAATCCCGTAACTGTCGGCCTCCACAGAGCCAATGCACTCATACCAGAGCAAGGTTCCCCCGTCACCAAACACTTTAAACTTTATTTTTCCACCTTGAGCCACTGTGAACAAGAAGTTGTCATCCCTGGAATCAAATACTCCCCTTCGTGCCGTTTTTGTATTTTCACCTCTTCTCTCTCTTTTTCTATCCTATTCTCTCCAGCTTTGATCATGCGCTTGGGAGTTTTGGTGACTGCTCCCTCTCGTTTCCTCCTCCCTGAGATGCCATTGACGTTCCATTGATCAGTCACGTCCGAGCCAGCTGCAGACTTCCAGAAGGACGTCCACGTCCTCAGGCATAGGGGATCAGTGATGGAGAGTTTGCTGGCTGGCCCTGAGCTCTGGGGGGCCCTGACCAAATCATGCTCCCAGTTTTCTTTCCTTTATAAGAGCACTCTCTCCTCCTGGTCCAGAAGAAGACACATATGGCAGTGCAGGGTTATCCGTCGGATGACCACACATCTGGAAATGCAGGGCTAGCCATTGAGGCCCTCCCTCGATGTGAATCAACCCTGTTATCCACAGTGATTGACCCAATTAACCCAGCAAAACTCCAACCTGTGCTTTATTGGCCTTTTCCAGTCAGAACAGGTGGATAACTGGCCACATCAAAAACAGGTCCAAACCCTCACACAAGGAGAGGGCCCTGCCCAGGAAAACTGCCACAAGACCCTCTTCCTGCTGGGAAAAGCAAAGTCTTCCCCTAGGTGACCCCAGGAAATCTTAGCCCTGCTGGGTCTGTGGGAAGAACTTTGGCGAGAGGTCTGGCTGGTTCGGAGCTTGAACAGGCTCATCCTCGCTCAGCAGTGAGTGCACAGCTCCTCCAACCTGCAGGGTTCTGATTTAATCAGCCTGGGACCTGGCGCTGTGCGGACAATTCCCCATGGGCCACCCCCATTTCTACAGGTCTTGCAAGCGGAGCTTTTGTTCTGAACTATTTTTTTTTCAAAGATGTTTGTATAGTAAACAGTCTCGGGAGATAGAGATGGTGTCTCCCTCAGAGGACATGGCAGGTTTGTCTGCTGTCTATTATCGTGAAGATAATGTCTTCCTCTGGGGCAAAGTTGGGGTAGATTTGCTAGTATTCCATTATAAAAGATTGGGGTGTCCTGAACTCGGGGTTCCTCAGCTGTGCATTTTCCCCCTGGCTGTTCCCCGTCAGCCACCCCCTTCACACTTGGGGGCAAGGGCACTGATGCCAACGTGAAGGTCACGCCTCTGCATGTCTCCTGCCAGCGTCCACCAAACCGGCAGGCTAATTCGTTAGTGTGCAAGCAGGGTGAAATCTCAGACCTTCACAGCTCCTGCCAGGCGTCAGCATTTTCAAAGGTCACCAGAAGAGTCTAACGTACAGCTTTGGCTGCGAATCCTCAAGAACTCGCTGTGGCTTCTGCTCCCTGGTGGGCTGCTGTCCTGAGCTCCCTTTGGCTCTCTGGCCCAGCCTCCCGCCCCTTGACGGCTTCAGCCCGCCCCTGGGTTTCCCAAGCCTGCATTTGTTCAGCTGTCTTCTATGTTTTATGCACTGGCCAACCTCACTCTAAACCAATGCCCCTATTGCAGGCGAGTGGCTCTGGCCTCCTCACCCATAAAGGGGAAGGGCAGCTGGACTCCAAGGATCAAGGGCAAAAGATCACAATGCCGGCGACAGAGGGGCAGGAGCTCAGGCCAAAGAGGCTGAGAGAAAGACATTGGGATCTTGCTAAAGAGAGACGGAGCAGCATACTGAAGCATAGACTCCAAGGTTCTCACGGCTGACATCCTGCAGTGGCCAGGAGATTCAGAAGCACGAAATAAAGAGGTTTTTTATCCCATCAGCTTGGCAACTCTGACCTCTTCAGTCTTTCAGTTATAGTCAGATGTACTTCCCAGATTACATTTGCTTATCTTGCTATTTCTGTCTCTCCGTACCACCTTGCATTCAGTCCATGGATATGAGGACCTGCTGTGCTCCAGGTACTCTGTAGGCCACAAGGAGGTAAACAAGTGCCCAGTTAATTAACCAAGAGGGAAATTACAATACATTGTGGTAGTGAAAAAAAGTACGCTAGGTGGCATTCTCTTTGTTTCTGACCACTCTGGTTTGTTTAATTTAAAAGATGCATTTTACTGCTGGAGGAAGTCAAAATAATAGTTCTCTATAGTGAATAATGATATGTGCAGCAATATGTGAAATGTGTTGATAATTCTAAGATAATTTTGTTTCCAGGGGGAAATATTGGCCTGGAAATCAAAAGGAAAATTACCAGCCATAAAGAATAACCATAAAAACCACTCTATTTGCCTAAATGTTCTTTTTCCTTTCTTCCCCTTTTAGTCCATTTCCTTATTTGCCACCTTAAAGCCCACCACAGTTTCAAAAGGGAAAATTGCATAAATGTTACAAGAGAAAATATACAAATAAAAACAAAGCTCGACTGTAAAAGTCACAATATAATCTGCCATTTGCACACTAATATTTAAACAGTCTGTTGTCTGGGTCTCTTATTAAACTATAGAAATTCCCAGATAATTAGCATTCATATTAAATGCCAGCTGTAGATCTTCTAGGGTTAAAATATAGTAGAAAACATTTACAATTGATATAATTCTACATTCTCCTTGTTGCTGGTATAAGGAAAGCTCTTTGGCAAAATCTGGAGTGGACAAAAAACTAGTCCCATCATTGCACATGAGTGTAGGATAAAAGATATTGGAACACTTAAGGAAAGTAAATCCAGACCTGCATATTGCCTCTTGCCTCCAAGTTCAATGACTCTAGTCTCCTCTTCGTCATCAAGGAACTGGACTTCCTTCTCATGCAAAAGCTGCATAATCTTGACCTGCTGCTGTCTGCCCCCGGCCTCCAGCAGGCGCACCTGGGCTCTGAGCCACACCTGTTCCTGGAGACAGGTCTCGAGAGCCTGCAACGCGAGATGCATCTCATTTTCATGGAAAAGAAATGCTCCTAACAAGCTGGCCAAATCAAGTACTCAATTTTGTCCCCAACTCCCATTTCAGAATATTTTTCCAACTAAAAATGTTGCCAAAAACCACAGGATTGCCGCCCGATGCGCACGGATCGGTTTGGTGACGCCGGCACTTCACAGAGAGAAAGGGCTTTAACGCCAGGTGGACCCGCCTTGGCGCAGGAGCCCCTCCTCTCGAGTCGGTCTCCCCCAGTCTAAAGAGTTTAGAATTTTTATGGATTCAAACAAGAGGAGGTAGAGTTGTTACCATGACAGTAACAAGTAACTAAGCTAAAATAGTCATTACAGTAGCAAGTATAAGCAATTATAGTATCAAGTAAAGGAGCGGAAAGTAACCATTATGATAACAAGTGTAAACAATTACACTATCATGTAAGGAGGGGAAGGCAACCATTACAATAACAAGTATAACAACTATGGTATCAGGAGTCAGGGAAAGCAGTTTAAGAAGTTCTAATACGGTTTCTTATTTGAAGAATAAGAAGTTATGGCTATGTCAACGTTCCTGAGCTGAAGAAATGCATGAATATTAAATCATCAGAATGACTCTCCTAAGAGCTTTATGGGCGCTGTCTCACCCTACCCTCCCGATTCCCCGAGATAGGGAGTGTTCAGTCCTGATGAGAAACCTCTCCTGACTCCCCAGCCAGTAAGAGGATGTCAAGTTTCACATGAGCTCTCAGCCTCTGCATGACACGCCTGTTTGCTAAACAGCGAAGTGCTTTGCGGATATTAATTGCATCTTTACTGTGTCAATCCCTAAAACCGATGAGACTTTTGAATGACCTCTTGCTATAAATATGCTTTAAAAATACAATTCAATGTTGGAATCTGGATGACATATGGTCACCTTTATGTTGATACTGGTTTAGAACCAAACCTCATTTACTTGGTGCTGGAAATTCTACTGAGGACACTTTAGCTTTTTGTTTATTTGCTATTTTTCCCTCAGAACCTAAGAAAAGGGATGGGAAGGATCCAGCCATTCCAGTTAAGACATTCACTTTCTCTGAAAAGGCAAGTAACCCAGGGACACTGCTTATCAAAGAGTTTATCTGCTCCTTTCCAGTGTGGCATCTGACTGAGCAGAGCCCCCTTAAAGATAAAGCAAATTTGGGGGTCTCTTGGGAAGGACTTCTGGGTCCAAAGAGCTGCAATTAAGGGTCTTGAATACTCAGTGTTGGGAGAGTCACTAAGGGCGGTGAAAGGGGGCGGAAGAGTTTGGTTTTTTTTTGCCGTTTTTCCATTTTTCCCTTGACAGCTCTATTTGCAGCTCCTCCAGGACTGTAATGTCATAACAGCCATTCAGTTATGCTCAGCTATATCCCCGGTTCATATTTTCATAACTTCCTGTTCCTATCTTCATGCACCACATTGTATTCACCCCATGAATATGGGGCCCAGGCAAAGCAGCACAAGCAGGCGGAGGAAGTGTACACTGCTGCCCGTGAAGGACTGTGGATGCAAGGGGAGAAATGCAGCCTCACACCTGGAAGCCGTCTATCAAGAGACGGAGAGGCAGTGGTAGAAGCCTCGCCTGCCCCTCCCCTCCCAGCTCCACATGCACGCCGCTGACTCTCCCAGCGATTCTTCTAGAATTATTTCTTGTTATCATTTGATCTCCGTACTCTCTCCTCATCACTCTGTGATTCATCCTCTTTGAGAGAGTTACTTGCTTAGGGTCCAGAGTCTCAGGCTGAAAAATTAACTGGAAGCCCATGTTGCTTCCCAATGATGAGAAATCGGTTGTAAACTTGTTTAACGTAGTGGACTATTCAAGTTTTAAGTAACTGAAGGGATCGTAGGCCAAGTATGTTCAAAATTTTTGTGAGACTGCATATAAGGTTTTAGTAAGCTCATTGAAAGCTGAGGAATTTTCTTTATCCCGGAAATGTACTCATCTAGACTTTTTTAACTCCTTCATGGAGGGGGACACGAGTTCACTGTAATTACTGTGAAATAATCTCTTTAGTCTACACTAAGCAGTGCTCAGCATTGGACATACTGACAGTTTTAAATTTCTAATAGTATGTAACCAACCCGATAACTCCAGTGAATTCAAAAGGATTTTACTTATTAGTTGTGAAAGCTGATTTTTTTTTTTTTTAAGTTTAAGGCACTTAGTAAATGCTTACTGCATGCCAGTTCCTTCCACAAATCTTTTTCATTTTCCCCGTTAGTTAAACTTCTTTTTTCGGTGACAACTGCACAGTTAAAGGAAATTCAGGTCAGAGCTGGCATTATAAATATAATAACAGTTTTTGAAACAAGCTTGCCCAGCTTTCCCTGCCCATTAGCAGGGCAGCGGTGACAGGGTGACACTGAACATCTTCCCCGTCTGCCCCCCTGAGGGAACTGCAGAGCAAAAAGAACTTCCTTACCAACTCTGGTTTTTTCCAGGAGACCCAGCTGGGTCTGGTTCAGACTCAGGCAGCTCGAGGAGCATCGTGCATCTCCAGTCCTTCCCAAGTCTGAGCATCTTCTGGGAAACTCCGCCAGACGAGGTGCAGAATGATGCTCACGGTCATCCTTAGGTTGGATTGGGCCCCTCAGAGGACATGGAGGCTGGGACTCTGCTTCTGTGTGTCCTTCTGCGGGACAGTATTTTGGGTGGAAAGGGCCCAGGCTTTGTTAGCTGGACAGGTCTGGGTCCATATTTTGCCTGAGCCCCTTATTAGCTGTGTGTCCTTAGGCAAGTTACTAAAATGATGCTGATCTGCAAAATGGACATAATGAAAGATATAACTGATAGGAGATGATGCACATTGTTTTTCTCAATGTCTTAATGGAAAGGCCGGCTACCAGGACACTAAGCCCTGCCTAAGGCTGTGGAGGGAAATTAACTCTACCGCTTTTTCAGGTAACTTTTTAAATCAGTCTTGAAGTTGTGAGTCTCAATGAAAATTTTTGTTCATTCTCGAAACAGCCTTTATATGCTGCCACAGTGCTAAGTTTTCATAAGTTCTAAAAGCTGAGGAGCCTAGAAAAGAAAATATCTGTACAGTCTTCAAGGAAATTTTATACCTACGGTTTCTGCTCAAAAAGAACTGGAATCAATTGGCTTATTTGTTAGGTGATTTTTATTCTTATGGAACTCATGCCCACTAGGTCTTTTTCATATATCGCTTTTTAAACTTTTATGTATTTAAGTATGTTGCCCTTTAGAATCACTTGGGAGCTTGAAAAAAAAATCCATGCCCCCTGTCTGAAAACGGGATCCACACCATGGCATTTTTCAAAGATTCTAGCTGACTCCAATATTCAGCAAGGCTTGGAAAGATTTAGGGACTTAATGGCCAAAATCTCCAGTCATTTCCCTACGACTGTGTGAAGAACTGCAGACCTGTCTGTGCATTTCACAAGCATCATCTGGGGTCATCCTCAAATAGCCCAGTAAGGCAGGGACTTCTATCCCCATCAGGCGAGTGATTAGATGCCGAGGCCGAGTCACTGCCCCAGACCACACACCTGATACGTGCACAGCAGCCGAGCCGAGGCCTCCCACCCTGCAGCCGCACCTACTCCCCACACGGCTCCGCCTTGCTTCTCCGCTTCCCAGCCTTCTCCAGTGCACACACCCTCACTCCTGAACAGGGTGAGACTGCTGTCCACCTCCTAAGGAGCAGTCGTTAGCGGCGGGCAGGGGCGCAGGCCCAGGTGCTGTGAGCCAACACAGCTGCCTTGTCAAGCGCGTGTTTTGGGGAAGAAATGAAAATAAGCACTGAAATGGCGATTAGGGACGGTACAAATGAAGGACATGAATTACCGTATGTAATAAAGAATAAAGTTAAGCTTTTCTCGACCACTCCAAGGCAGAATTAAGTACGTCCTCTGCTGTGATCCTAATACCGTGTTTACGCATCAATGGAGCCTTTATTCACTGAGTCGGTATCGTTTGAGTGTCTCGATGAGCATTTGGCTGGTTTGTGCATGCCTTTCTCCAGTGCTCCCTTGCTCCTGCTGTTTTCCTTAAACAAGGTGTTTGGAGCGAAGGCCCCACCTTGCTAACTGTTATCCCCCCAGCACCCAACTCTCTGCCTCTGCAGAAACTCTTCCCCAGGAGGGAAACCCTCTCAGATTTCTCGGCCATGAAGCTCTAGACTATTTCTGCTGACATACTTTCCTCCAGTGATGGCTAACTTCGTGTGTCACCTGGGCTGGATGATGTGGTGGAACACTGAGTACAGAGGTATTTGGTGGAAAGGATTAGCACCGACAAGCACCCAATGGATTATTGATCGGGCTTTTTCCTTAGTAAAGGAAACTGTTAAGAACCAATAGTAAAAATAATGTTCCATTTTTCTTATGTGATGGTGGCAAAACCTTCATTATTTTAACTCACTTCTAGTTATCAGGTGAAATAAAGGAGTCATGAAATTCTTTGTGCCTTCTAGACTTTCTTGTTATCCATTGAAGTTAATTTGCTTATATTTGCTTCATCAAATTCCCTTATGTATTTATGGGGCCAAGTACTTTATTTCAGAATGAATAAATTCACTTAAACACCCAAACACATTTTTAAAAAAGGTTCTTCGCCCCGTATCTGAATCTGGCTCTTGCATAAGTAAAACTGTGTTTTTAAGTGCCTTGGGAAATGCTGGCCAGTTATATAACATATATAAATGCTGCTTTAGAGTGAGATTTGGCAGAAAGTAGAGGGATAATAAAGCACTTTGGCAGGTCTCTGCCTCTTAGTGTCATTGCCATTAAAAGAATCAGAGTATGGGTCTTTCCCACAGGAAGGAAGCAGCCCCTCTTCTGGCAGATCCTTATACAATAAGGCATTTCCAAATGCCATTACGTTTAAAAAAAAAAAAAAAGTCATTATATTAATTTGACCACCTTTAGATAAATGCTAAGAATTGTTCTCTTTTTTTTATAATTGTATTTATTTGCTTCATTTTCAAATACAGTAGGATAGCTAACTTCATAAAACACAGAGAATAGAATTAGATGGAAAAATTGCAGGTTCTGGGCTAAGTTTTAAAAAATTGAGATCATCCACTAAGTTTAAATTAATAGTAATAAGGAGCCTCCTGTTTTACAGTGTTCACAATAAAGGAAATAGAGGAAAGGGAAAATAAAACCTGATTATATACCGGAGGTGCAGAGCCAGATGTCTTAACGCTGTCAGTGTCCGAATGACTTGAAAAATGGGATAATCAGTGTCTTATCAAAATGCTTTCTTTGCAAAGAGGAGGAAGCAAGTCTGGCAGGTTTGGCTTCAGGGCCACCGAGTGTCACCTGGTCTCTGAAATTTCCCAGTGTCCTCACTTATAATGCTAACCAGTGTCTACAATGATGAAGATATTTTCGGGTCTTAAGATACTTGCTCTGAAAATCTGGTCTACATCATTTGTTGTAGTAAACCATCATTTATTTTGCAAATTTGGCGTGAGGTAAAGTTGTTTGTAATTATTTTTTCCTGACTATACATTTAGTTGTATTTCTTTAAAATAATTTTGCTTTGGGCTGCTTTAAAACTTTTAATAATTTTAAAATTAAAGTTGTTCTCAAATGGATATCCTTTGATATACTATATTATTTGATATAATTTTTTTCAACATCATCTGAACTGTAATATAACTTTATTTTTTTCCACTTTAACCATTTTTAAGTGTGATTGGCATTAATTACATTCACAATGCTTTGCAACCATCACCACAATCTATTTTCGAAACTTTTTCATCACCCCAAACAGAAACTTCATATCCATTAAGCATTATCTCCCCATTCTCCCTTTTCTCCAGCTTCTGGAAACCTCTAATCTACTTTCTGCCTCTATGAATTTCCCTATTCTAGTTATTTCATACAATTGGAATCATACAATATTTGTCCTTTTGTGTCTGGCTTATTGCACTCAACATCATTTGTGAAGATCTATTCATGTTTGTAGCATGTACCAGGACTTCATTCCTTTTTACAGCTAAATTATATTCCATTGTATGTCTGTACCAGATTTTGTTTATCCATTCATCTGTTGATGGACAATTACTTTTTCACCTTTTGGCTCTTGTGAACAATGCTGCAGTGAACACTGGAGTACAAATATCTGTTTGAGTTCCTGTTTTCAATTCTTCAGCATGTACCTAGGAGGATGCTGGATCATATGGTAATTCTGTGTAGATATAAATTATTTTTAGTCTACAAAGTTCAATTCTTTCCCACTAAAATTTTTTAATTATTTAATTACACTGGATTCAAGTTAAAGGCAAAAAAATATTAAATTTATAAATGAAAAGTTCTGTAGCTAATGTATAAATTTTAAAAACACAATTATAAAACAAAAGTTCACTAGTAGCATATAAAGTTTCAAAAATGGTATGTTTTAAATGAGTCCTTGTGGGGGAACAGATGTGACCCAAGCAGTTGGGCACCCACCTCCCACATGGGAGGTCCCAGGTTTGGTTCCCAGTGCTCCCTAAAGAAGACGAGCTGATGCAACAAGCTGACGTAACAAGCTGACACAATGAGCAGACACAAAGAGCAGACACAAGGAGCAGAGAGCGGATGTGGCTTAAATGGTTGGGCACCCACTTCTCATATGGGAGGTCCTAGGTTCGGTTCCTGGTGCCTCCTAAAAGAAGACGAGCAGAGACAACGAGCAGACAGACGAGGGAGCCATGGGGGGGGGGAAAGGCAATTTATAACTAAATAAATAAATGACCCCTTATGAATACAAGATAAAAGAAAGAATATTTATTGAAGGAAACATATTTAATAAGTTAGCATTCTCAAACGGACTATAACCTTAATGTAAGACAGTTGGTTAAAATTTTACCCATGAACACTACTTTTGGGCTATTTTCTTCCAAATACTTTTTTCTGAAAATGGAATTTAACTGTAATAATAATTGCTGTTGTTTTTTGCAAGAATTAGCACTCAGTGAAAGGCTTTTAAAAACTATATAAATTTGATCCCCCACATAGATTAAATAAAAACATTTCTGTAAGTTTTTCATCTGAAGTTGAAAATAGGCAAATTATAATAAAGTCCTTTCTATGTTCCATTTTGTTTATCGAAACTCTGCAAATTCTATCTTTTATATCAAACTTCCACCCAATTCATTAAAAATGTAATGGGAATGAAAAGGAGACAAAATTTTAAATCTCGTTTTTGAGCTGCAGAAGCATTTTTCATTCTACTCTCACTTTCATGTCTCAAAGGCCTGCCGTTGTCTCTTAAGTTATGGTTATCATACCTGTGAAGTAAACCAGCATTATTACAATTATGCCAAAGGGGCAAAAGCATTAAAACACTAGCCTAAAGTCAGAAAGGAGCCAGGCGCACAGCTCAGCCACTCTGCCGCCCAGGTTCCTGTAACTGCATTCGGGGTTTGTAATTATTTCTCTGCTATTTGATTAGAAATAGGGCTTTAATCCAGAAACAGACATAGGAGGAAATCAGTTTAACTGGAAGGAAACTGGAAAGAAAAAAAAAGAGATTCAAATTCAAATCCCAAACACTGATATTTTCCTTTTCCCCCTATTTTGTATGTGTTTTTATGCAAGATCCAAGAAGAGAGCTATATCAAGATATATCGTTGATTTCTCTTTTACCTCTTATTATTGTGTTCACCCAGAACATTTTTTTACAATGATTAACTCTGGTAATGGCCAGTTAGAGATAAAGTAAAACCAAAGTTCAACTGAAGCTTTGTTTTGTAGATACAAAGGATAATAAAAGTTTACCTTTAAAGATTATGAGTTAAAATATAATTTCAACTAAAATATGGGGAGAAGCCAATTTTTTCTTAGTTATAAAAAATATGAAATCTTAATTGCCCAAGATAAAATGGCCAGTTTATTTCATCTTTAAGAAAAGCAAAAAGGATCCCCTGAAGTATAAAATAGTGAAATGTATCTGCATGTGTCAATTATAGCCTGAACAATTTTTCTTTTTAAACTCTAAGGAATTTTCTAATAGGCAGAATGTCAGCTCCATCAATCATATTGCATAATAGTCTAAGTTTGTGTTCAGGTTCATCTTTTTTTTTTTTTCATTCTGTTGTAACTCAAGCTGTTATTTGCTGTTTGTTCCGTGGTTTCTATTTACTAACTCAGATACCAGTAAAATAGACAAGGTTGTTTTCTCTCTGTTCTTTGCTGTTTTCCAGAATCAAATGTAACAGGTGTTTGGTTTTCCCACTAAGCATTTTTCTGCCATTCCCTCAGAAACTTTGAAGCTTATGATGGAAAAGGTAATCCTCACGGCTCACTGGAAAGAAAAAAAATTAGGCTGCAGTGATTTACACACACAGTGGAAATTATGGCAGTCACCATTCTTTAGAATTCAAGCAGCTGACAATTAGCTTTAAGAAGCAAAACTAGGGGATTATTTGTCTGAATTGATCATTATATCTGTGGCAGAATAGTACTTTGAAATATAAGCTTTCCTTCTGGGTGCCTTTTCTCTTTCCCCCTTCCTCAGGGGAGGGACGGCAGTGGCTAGACAGCAGCTATCACGAGTGGCAGCCTGATGTATGAGTCACGAGACCGGAACGTGCGTTAACTCGTTCCGCCGCAACAGCCGTGAGAGTGGACAGTGTTACCGTCTCTACCTCACAGATGAGGAAACCGAAGCACGAAGGTTTAAGTAACCAGCTCAGGGTCACACAGCTAGAGAGAGATGGAGCCAGGGTTCAAAGGCAGTTCAGCTCAGAATCTGCGCTTGTCACCATGAAACTGGGCTGTCTCTCCAGGACTCGGCAGGATCATTGCCTCAGGAGAAACCTGGACAAAGCTAACCCGGCAATAAGGACAGAATCGGGGGTCAACGTTCTGTGGAAGCCTGCCGGAGACGGAACTTTCTAGGAGGAACGTTCTTCCTTTAAACCATGGTTGCAGTGCCAGAACACGGAAAGGTCAAATTTGTGACCTTGCCCAGTCATACCAAAGGCACAAAGTGAGAATGAGGCCTGAGGCACTGGCTGAGAGAAAAGTCTGAGAGAAAGAACGCTGTGAGCAGGCTCCATCCCATGTCTGAGGAGATGGACTGCAGGCAGAGGGTGGCATTCCTTAGGCACAGCTTCCTGAAGGGGCCTCACTGAGCACAGTAGTGAACTCACTGAGGCTTCCAGCCCAGGACGCCTTGTCCAGAAGTTGGGTTTTATTTGCTTACCCTATGAGTAATTAGCTTCTGCAGAACTCATGTAATAATTTCTCAAGAGATGTATCAAACAGAAAACTGGCATTAATTCAGGGGAAGATAACTACTTGTAAGATAACCTGTTTAGGTCATTCGCACAGAACACTTCCTCATGCTGGAAAAAATCACTCCAGAGAGCACATCAAGTAAAAGGGGATTTGATGAGTAATGGGAATTGAGTCGCCTTTGAGGCTGCTAGGTATTCTTTTCTTCTCTGACCTGAGACCATTTCTGCTGAACAGCAGGTCCAGCTCCACAGGTCAGGGTACTCTGGCCCCTGAGTAGGGTTAGATGAGCACTGACAAAGTCTTTCCTTCTTCTTTTTGAAGCCCTTATTTGAGAACCTTCTTAACTAATGCATCAGTTATAGCACAATTGTCATCCAGACTCTCCGGATCCTGTGTCGTGTCTGCCGGCTTGGGTTCCTGCCCGTCACTCGATACCTGACCCAGTCCCACGGGAAGGCTGGCTCCAGGTGACCCACCTCCCTTCCACTCAAGCCTGCAGTGCTCAGCCTATTGTGAACTAGGATTCAGATACCTGATCTTGTGTCCTTTGGAGTTATTCTAACAGCATAAATTTCTGTGGGCTCCAATTTCTACCCATGACCCTCAATTCAGGGAGATGCACACTTTAAGGGACTTATAAAACCCTGTGCTCTGAATACAATATAACATTTTAAACGAGTTGCTCTGCTCTGTTCCTGGCTCACTCCCTGAGTTCTGAGACCATGGTGCTTCCTTGAGATGCTGCTACTGCCACCAGGTAGACCTTGAGATGTAGAGGGAGGGAAATGCTACTTCCTCCTTCCCTAAGCTAACCCAGACTTGGACATATGCTCTTCCATAACCTCAAAACAAGCTTTTAACTAAACTGTGATATCTGCAAATCTGTTCTGAAAGCTTGGGGATGATTAAAAGAGATTATGAGGCAGAGAAAGAAAACACCAGCTGGGAGATTAGCAATGACTAGTCCCGCCTCTGTAGGGGGAGTCACCTACGGACCTTCTCTATTCTTGTCCACAGATCCACTCTAAGGCCACAATGAAGTGGCTACTAGCCTCCCAAGGGCAGAAGAACCCTTAATCACGCCCTACCTCTAGCCCTCTTTCTAGCTCCTCAGTAAATATGGTAATAAATATTAGAGATATGTCTATGCATACAATAAAGACAATCTTTTACAGCATTATGCAGAGGAGTTTTGCCCTTTATTTCCGCAAAGTTTCCATGTCAGAATATAATCTGGGCTTTAAATAGATAATAAAAGCAAATTAAAGTGTCCCTGAACAAGAAAAACAAAAGTTTTCTCCCCACCAGCCCCTAGTTAAGCAGAGAATTGCACCAAAACCTTCTGATTAAATATGGTGAATTAACCACACACTTTTATATGCTTCTTCCCTAAGCCCCTTTAAAATAACTGCAAATAAATAAATGAATAAATAACATGAATCCAGAATGTCAAAGAAAACAATAATGACACATGAAGATATAAGAGATTACAACTTTTTGGACAAGAATTTGGAGGAACCACAAAATTCAAGTGTGACGCTCGAGGCTGAAAATAGGGGGATTGGTGAAACAGGATATAAATTTTAGTAGGTTCCAGGTCCCCTTCTCCAGCCTGTGCTATTCCTACCTTCTCTCTTAACCCACCATATACTCTGTGTGCCTCTTTTACTCCTAAGAGAATTTGATATTGAAAGTATTGTCATTTGGGGATATCAGCAACATTGGAAGGCGAGAAATGAAATCAGAGGAATTAAATGAAAACATGCATAATAAAGGGTGGAACCAGTCACCTCTTCCTACCCAGATTGCTGTCAGACAGGCTTAGGCTTCTTGGCAGGATTGAGGATTCTTCTTGGGAGAAATGGAGTGAACCCAGAGAAAAACCGTTATGACACTAACATGCGGTGGTGTGTCCTGAAATACGGCAGCTCACCACTTAACCACGATGGAGGCCCACCAGGCCACAGGCTCTACCCGTGTGCACACAGCCAGCTTTCAGTTAGCTTTTCTCGGAACCTCACTTAAAGATAACCAAGGATCACCAGATATTCGAGGAATGTCTCCAACAGGAAAAAGAGATAAAAACAAGGGAAAGTAAAAACTAGCCCAGAGGACTCATAATATTAAATGTCTGCTACGTGCCAGACATGTCCAAGATGCCGGGGAAAGTTCAGTGAACAAAACAGAAAAAAGCCCCTCCTATTCACCGGGCTGGCGAGGGAGAGATGCCCTGCCCTGGAATTCTCAGGACACCAGTCCTGGACAGACGAGCTCCAGGGCAGTTTATGAGCCCCATGCACTCAAAGCCCAGGGATGGGCCAGCACGCCATGTAGGGCCACGGTAGGCTGCGCGTAGGAGCAGAGTGAGCCAGCAGCGACTGTGGGAAGCGGGGTCTGTGGTTTAAGATGGCGAGGTGCTTCTTGTTGCCTTCTCTGCACAAAGACGTGCTTGGCTTGCTTGAGTGACTCCGTGGGCTGGCAGGGAGCTGAAGCCCGTGCTCAGGGACAGGCAGGAACGGCACCTGGCCTGTTAAAGGACAGCTGTTTGGCTAGGGGACCTTATCCTTGGGAACTGAGTGGGCGAGGAGCTTGCAGTCAGCCATATTGGGCCTTAATTTTAGGCCTCATCTCACACCCTCACGGAGCTTACATTCTAGTGGGGTGGAGAAGCACACATTCGACAAAATAAATACTTTATATGATATGTTGGAAGGTGATATCTGCTCTACACTGTGAAGGAAAAACAAGGCAGGAGAGAGGACTGGGGAGTAGGTGAGGAGAGGGATGCAGATTCAGATAGGGCAGTCAGGGAAGGCCTCACCAGGTGAAATCTGAGCAGACACTCGAAGGAGATAGGAAAGTGACACGGGGGGATATCTGGGGACAGAGGGAGGGGGAAGCAGCCCAGCAGAAAGACAAGCGTGAAGGCAGTGAGGCCGACGTGAGCCCAAACAGCGAGGAGCTCGCCATCAGAGAGATCACGGGCGACCATCACACAAAGCCTGGCAGTCTGCGGTAAAGGTTAGGCTCTTATTCTGAGCCAGAGGGGAAGCTACTGGCGGAGCTTTAAAGTGAGGAGCAATAGCATGCGGTCTGCATTTATAAGAAATCCCTACACTTCGGGGGCGCAAGGGTGGAAGCAGAGAGGAGTTAGGAGACTGCCAGAAAACTCTAGGCAAGAAATGATGGTCGTACGGAAGGCGTAGTAATAAAAGAAGCGAGGAGGAACGGCCAGATTCCAGATGTAATCTGAAAGTGAGAGAATGGTTTCCTGACAGATCGAAGGTGAACTGTGACAGAAAGAAGGGGCTCAAGTATGACTTTAAAGGTTTTGGAATGAGCAAGTAGGAGGATGGATGTGCCATTCAGCTGAGGCAGGGAAGGACGAAGGGGCATGTTTGCAGCAGGGAGGGGAGATCAAGAGCCCTGTTTTGGAGGCAGTGAGTTTGAGTTGATTATAAAACATGAAAGGGGAAATGTCAAGAAAGCAGTTAGATATAGGAGTCTATAGCTCCGAGGTGTACATATAACTCTGCATATAGAGTGGTATTCAAAGTCATGACTGGATGAGGATACCACCAAGTAAGTATGGATTCAGAAAAGAAGCAGTAGGACAAATGCCCAGAGTTCACCAACGTTATGAGGTTGGGGAGACGCGGAGTGAAGAGCGAAGGAGAGTGGAAATGAGTGGTCAGTAAGGTAGGGGAAATCAGGAGAGTGGGGCCCTGGAAACCAGGTGGAAAGGTGTTTCAAGGAGGAGGAAGTAGTCTATGTGTCTACAGGATAAGTAAAGTAAAATGAGGACTGAGAACTGATCCTTGAGTTAAGCCACGTAGAGGTCATTGAAGACTGACAAGGTCAGTTTCAGTGGTAGGTGGGGGTGAAAGTCTGGTAAGAGTGAGTTTAAGGAAGAACAGGAGAAGAGAAATTGGGCATAGCTCAACTGGAGAGCAGAGCAATGGGGGCAGTGTTGCTATGAGGAGGATGTGGGACATAGAGAAGTATTTGTGATAGGAGATACCAGGGATTGAACCCATGACCTCGTACATGCCAAGCAGATGCTCAACCACTGAGCTATACCCACTCCTTGTTTGTTCCTTTGTTTTGTTTTTTTTAAGGTTTTTATTTTATTTATCTCTCCTCATCCCCTCGTTGTTTGCACTTGCTGTGTCTGTTCGTCTTTTTTGTTTCTTCAGGAGGCACCGGGAACCAAACCCAGGACTTCTGATGTGGGAGGGAGGCGCCTAATCGCTTAAGCCACCTCCATTCCCTGCTTTTGTTGTGTCTCTCATTATGTTTTACCTCTTGTGTCTCTTATTGTGTCATCTTGTCGTGCCAGCTCGCTGTACTGCTCATTTTCTTTAGGAGGCACCAGGAACCTCTGCACCCTGCTTTGCTGTTTCTCTCATTATGCTTTTCTTCTTCTGTCTCTTGTTGCATCATCCTGTTGTGTCAGCTTGCCGCACTTGCCTGTCGCACCAGCTCACTGTCTTCTTTAGGAGGTACCGGGAATCGAACCGTGGGCCTCCCATGTGGTAGGTGGGAGCCCAATCGCTAGAGCCACATCAGCTTCTCTGTTTTTGTTTTTGTTTTTTAAGGTGGGGGTTACTTGCGAAGAAAACCCCCAAAGCTATATTTAGTATTATCAGAGAAATAAGAAAAGAATGGAATACTTATTTAAAGGAACAATTAGAGGAGGAGAAAGAGGTCGAAAGAAATTAAAAATACAATAGTCAAAAAAACCCACAAAACTTCAACAAATTGGTTAGAGTGTATATTCAAGGAAACCTCCCAGAAAGTAGAATAAAAATATAAGGATATGAAAAAGAGGAGAGAAAAGATAAGAAAATTAGAGGTTAATTCAGAAAGTCATCAGTGCACCTGAGAGAACATTCAAAGAGGACACAGGAGACAATGCAGAGTTAATTATCAAAAGGAATAAAAGGAAAACCATTCCCAGAGCTGAAGGAGAGGACGTAAGAGAGGCCATTCAGTGCCAGCACAATAAGCGGCAAACAGCAAACCACCCACCCATCGAGCAGCTCTGCATGAAATCTGGAACAATGGTGACAATGGAAAGCTGCAGAAAGCTTTCTGAGGGAATGAAACCACATACAAAGACTGAGAACAGAATAGCGTCAGCCTCCTACACGGGAAGAATACCATGACAATTCCGTGGGAAATGACACCTTCCAAACGGGAACTCTGTACATAGTGAAGCTTCCTATCAAGTGTGAGCCTAGAATAGACATGCGAGGTCTCAGAACCATCTCCTCTCACATCGCCTTTCCTGGAAAGCTTCCGACCAGATGATCTAAAAGAATAAGGGAGGTGCTCAAGAGAGAGGAAGATTAGGAACCAGGAAAAGACGGGGAGCCTTGGATGGTCCACCTTGACCAGGCTAACCTACATTCCCCAGGATTCTCTTTCCTTTGTGCTTCTGCTTAGGCTTGGCCTTGTGGGAGTCTTGTGGGAGGTCTGGAGGGCAGAGCGGAGCTGCAGCCACTCTGGTGGCTCACACAGGTTGTTGCTCGCCGCTGTTTGGCTCCTTTGCGCGAGTTAGCGGCCAGGCCTGCAGCTGCTTGCCTCTCCCTGGGTCTTCAGCTTCTCCGACTCCTGGCCAGGTAGGAGTGCTCAGCTCCACGAGCGAGGCCGCTTCTGCAGGACACCCCCATCCCGCCGTCGGACCCAGCTCGCTCCTGCTTCCCTGCCTCCTGTTCTCTCCTCGGTGTCTGCACCGCAGGCTTCGGCCTCCGGCCTCAGGTGTGGGGGCAGCAGCATCTCAGAGGCCGCCTCACCAGCTCCCAGGTCCCTCACGGCCTGGAGGTTCCGCTCCCCTGATTGGGCTCTTGGCTATGACACGGAGGATCCCCCAGGAAAGCTGGGTGCCGGGCTCTGGATTCCGGAGTCCTCCCTCCCAGAACCCTCGGGTCTTCTGCTCACCTCCAGGCCTACTACGGGAAGTGCGCAGCAATGCTATTGATGCGCATTTGACAGATTCCATGGTACAAGCCAATGGGTAGGTGGGGAATCAGGTTAATGGGGGGGCGGGGGCAATAACTAGACACGGTGAGTAACAAATTGCACACAGTCATGATAATATAAACACTTTCCCGAAACCATAAACTATGAATTAGCTGTATTGGGAAGATGTAGAGAGTTGGAGTGAGAGAAATATTGATGAAATTAAGTACTTGTCTATCACAACAGAAGATTAATAAAGAGTAGACATATTTAGAAATAGGGAAGTATATACCAGAAGAAAATAGCTGAAAGTGTTCAAAGTCGTGCCTCCAAGGAAAAGGCCTGGAGGGTGGGAAGATGTACAGCTGGGTGGGGAGGGGGTGGGGGTGGGATGACGGACTCATGTTTTTTCACAAAAATCTTTTATTCTACATAAAAGTTTTTTAAAACTCTGCGGATTTTTAAATTTAAGTTTTTGAACAGATAATATATTAAAACATTTCAAAATTCTGCACGTATAAAGAGGTATCTTCCAGAGTTTCTTTATGCAAATGAAAACAAATACAAAATATATATTCCTATTCTCACCTTCTTCAAGCAGAGATAGCATACTGCACACACTGTGGCTCACCCCGCCTTTTTCACTTACCATCTCTGAGAGTTCTTTCCACATCAGCTCATTTAGAGTTTTCTCGTTCCTTTTCATTGGCGGCATGCTTAGAAACACTTCTCCCATTTCTAGATCACAAAGGTATTGAGATCAAGTTTCAAGAGCGTCTCATTAAATATTTATTGGTTCCTAGCAATTCTTAAAACTGTGTGAAAAGAATTCCAGGCACTAATTAAGAAAGCCATATGAGAGCTATTTTGCAGTCTCTTCAAATCACTGCGAAGGACTCAGCTCTCTTTTGGGAGTTATTAGAGCAACTCACAAATAGCCACCAAACTGCAGGGTTTTTTTTAGACCACCTACTGACTTTTAAAGCATTTAGACTTAATTTCTGATGTTTATAACTCACCCGCAGTGAAAAATTACTGAGAACAGAATAAAGCTTATGCTTCAAGGCCACTTGTTGGTACAACCCCTTCCAAGGCCCAGGTGGCCCTTTAACAATGCCATCTCATGGTCTCATGGTTTTGTAAAGTTTTAAAAAGTAAGATTTCTTTTAATTCCCACAAGTTCAAACCATTATCTCTATCCACTTCAGCATCAACTCTGCCACTATTCTCCTCATGTCTGGTGGCATC